>CAUYSK010014450.1:0-35280 GCA_963575035.1 Avahi laniger | reverse complement strand
TGATATATTAAGAAATAACGTAAGCATAAGGTAAATTTCACGTTCGTTTATGCACAATTTCATCAGCAAGGAAAAGCTAGGTGAAGGCATAAAACTACACTTTCCTGAACCAAGACACAGGCATATAGAAGATGCACAGGTACAAACACCTCAAACATCCACAAGTTATCTCAATTCACCACGTGCGGGAGGAGCCGTACCTGTCCACGCCTGGCCTTCCAACTTCCCCACTGATCTCAGGTAACCCTCCCTTCGCCGCTTCACCGTAACTCTCAGCTGCAACACTCGAGGTCCACGGCCAAGTAAACTTCAGGTCTATGTCAAAGTAAAGTGCCATATAGAACTATTTATCTATTTTTTAACCATTTAAAATGTGTAAACTCCGCTACCATTTTTATTAGATCCCTATCGTTTTTATTTCTCACTGAAGTTTTTGAATATTTTTCCTCTAATTTCATTTTTCCCATGAGACCTGAGATCTTGATTGTGTGAATTTGTACAGCAATTTTTAGGAATGCGTATGTCTCATTATAGCAGCACTTATGTACCTAAACTAGTCAGATTAGACTTTAATAAACAAGCATTACAAAAAATACACCTGGAAAGAATGCAACTGAGTCAGTGGCAAATGAAGGGAGGGGCCGCAGGAACAGCCGTCCTGGGGTACAGGCTAAAACGGGAGGCATTTCATCTGCTTTGAGTTATCACCACACACCCGCCACACTCAGGTATATTAGCAGTAAATTATTCCGCCATGAAAAAACTCTTTCAATGGTCTTAATTTTAAACAATTGCTGCAGTTACTGCAGAGTTTCACTGATCTACAAATAAGTTTAACATTAGCACACTTTTATTGCTTGGCCTTTAATAAATATTGTTTTCTACATTAAAGTGATTTCGAGCAAGTTCCATTTATTCAGTTGGCACTGATACACGTGAACTCAACCCTACGTATTCATTTCAGGTGTAAATTCACAGCAGCTTGGAATTTTTCAAGCTCAGTTTTGGTGTCGCTCATTTCTCTGATGCCTGCAAAAAAACATGTGTTTAATTAGACTAGAAATAAACATATTCCTGTGTTTAATGTGTTAGACTAGAAATAAACAAAGAGGACGCAATGATTTTACAAAGAAATAAAACTTGAGCTCCTTCAATTCTGTCAATCCGTGTGAGCATTTGGAGTTTCTATTTTTGTTTTGATGTAGAGCAGTGAAAGAAAAGGGCAAATGATAAAACATAACACTTTTAACTGGACTGAGAGGCGGAATAATGACCCTCCTCCCAAGATGGCCACACCCTAACCCTGGAATCTGGGAATGTCATTTACATGGCAGAAGGGATTTGCAGGTGTGATTGGGTTAAGGATCTTGAGATCAGGGCATCATCTGGATTATGGGGGGGGGGGCACAACGTAATCACAGGGTCTTTGTAAGGAAAAGAAAGAGACAGGAAAGGGAGAGGAGATGTGACAAGGAACGGAAAGGAAAGGTAGGAGCAGCAACCCGATTGCAGGATCGGAAGGAGCCTCTAGAATGAGGAAAAGGTAAGGAAGGAGATTCTCCTCTAGAGGCTCCAGAAAGAACACAGCCCTGCAAACAGCTTGATTTTAGCCCCATGAAAGCCACGTCGCACTTCTGCTCTCCAGAACCGTAAGATAATAAATTCGTGTCGTCTTAGATTGCTAAAAGCATGGTCATTTGTTACAGCAGCGATAGGAAACTAATGCGATCGCTTAGAATGCAACTTTAGTTCACACGTGAACTATGGACTAGCATTAAAATGGAAAGGAATCCTCTTTTGAAATTGTTTTATTTATAAAGAACAAACCAACAGAATGATTATTACTAAATATGACATATTATGACTCAAAATAATTATTGTCACAAGCAAGAGAAAGGTGTTAAAAAAAAATGCTGTCAAGCACACTGGGTACCTCCCAGTCCTGGTGCTAAAGCTCAAGAATGTTGTCACAAGAAAGCTCAAGCCTGAGCCCTGCCCCATTCTGTCCCTCTTACGTCACCTGCTCTGATTTATTCATTTCACCTCTGCGCCCTCCATATTCTCTTCTCCATTTAGAACTCTAACTGACCGGGTTAAACACAGTTTTTTAAAAATTTGTATCAATATATTATATTTATACTATAGGAAGAAAAAAGGAAACAGATAAATTACTTCTATAACTTGAACAGTCACTATCGTTTCTTTGAGGGTAGAGACCACACTTTATTTATCGTCCCTCCCAGAATTTCACGCGGCGTCTGTCTGGCAGCCAACAGAACAATCAATAAAGCCTGATAAATAAATGAACAATAAAAAGAAAAGTTCTACATTTTGAATGTTCCTGCTCTTCAGATATCTCTCTTACAGAACCCATAAGTGTCTTCTAATATGTTCCCTCCACCCAGAACTAAGTATTTTCTTCCCTAAATTCTCAAGGTCTATTTATCGTGATCTGTCACACAGGAAAATTGTTATCCTTGACTTCATTTCCTGTGCTGAATTATCAGCTGTTAATGGTTAGGAACATGCAGCTTAGTCAAACCTGTGGTCACCAGAGGACCTACGAGATAATTTGCATATATTACATAGTCAATAAATCATTGTTTGAGTTGAAATTGCTGTAACATCAACACCAACTTTATTTCTATCGAATCATATTTTTAAACGTATAAACGTCTTTACATATACTTTCAAGCTGATACATGTAAGATCGCACCTGAGTTTCCATGTATGTTACATGTCCATGGTCCAGGTTATAAATGAGTTTCTTTCCTTCCCTTATTCAAACTTGACACTTTAAATGTGTCTGTTTGATGTTACTTCATTTTCAAATCATTATCAAAACATTTTCCTTCCTCCTCTTAATCTCTCTAACTCCTCACCTGTCCATATTGTGTTTCCTGTATGTCCATAACCTTATTTTCTCTCAGTGGCCCATCGAGATTCCTGGAGACTAAATAGTAAATACCTTGATAAAATATTTGATGTGAAACTGCTTTTGCAGTTTAAAAGTACGTGTCTCCCGTAGTCTTTCCTGAAAACTAAAATAATCTGGATGTCAGCCTTGTTTCTCCACATACACAGGAGGCAGACAGCTGGAACATCAGGCAATCAAACTGTCTACATAACCCTCTGCTTTCGAGACACCCTAAGCTCAAAGCCAGTGCCTGCCTGTCGCACTAATCTAGTTACACTAAAGGGTCCCAGAGAACCGGCATCTTCTCTGAAGCCCGATGAAAACACATCAAGGGAATCACTGTCACAAAGACCAGCATCCGGCACTGACTCTAACGTTCCCATGACAAATAGCCCACACTGGGGTACCTCAGATAAACCAAGTCCGGGCTGTTTCGCAACAGTAGTGCTCAGTTTTTATGAAACAGTGAAGGAGTTTTAAAGCTAACATAAAAAGAACATTTGAGAAAAATGAATTTGGCTGGAGGATACCGAGGAGAAGGTACACTCATCTCTCAGCTTAGGTTATTCTCTGAAGTATGAAAATAGTCACAGTGAAATGCAAAACACATTAACCAATATAAAACCTCTACATATCAGCTTCTCCCAAAATTACAAATTTGTTTTAAATGCAAACAGCTGTTAAGAGTATGGTTTCATAGATGATATAGTTTCAGATATCTCAGATGATATTGGCATATTTTCCTTCCTGACAAAACTTATGAAAAATAAGACATTTTGACACTTGCGTTGTCTCTAAAGAACGTATCTCTACACTTCTTTCTAGTAATCAGTGCGAAGGGATGTAGCGATTCTGGGAGATGATGAAGAAAGTGTGTTTTCAAAGTATAGACCGAGACCCCACACTGCAATGGAACTGACGGATTCCCCACACTGCGATGGTCTATCCACCCAGCTTCACCCCCACCACCCTGCACATACATTGGGAAATTGAAATCTGTGTCTGGAGGTCACAAAACCTCTTCTACGCTGCTGTGCATGGTTTTATTCTCCATCTGCATCTATTCCTACTGCTAAATTAACTTCAAGTTGGGTGAAGCCTATTGTGTTTTGTGAGTTTGATTTTTGCTCCAAACCCAAGACCACTGCTGCAGAATGGGCATTGCACAGAAAATATCCATTGGTTTTCTATGTGTCAGAAATAACCAATTACAAGGTATACTGAAGAATGGCATCCTTTAACAAAAAGTATAAAACAATGCTAGCAAGAAATGTGCATCAATATTTCATGATGGCAAAGGTGAAGTGAGATAAGCATTTTCTAACTCTTCTTTGGCAGGAATATAAGATACTTTTTCTGGAAAAATTTTGACATTTATTTAAAAGAATCTTTCACATGATGTTCCTGTCTTTTTTAGTCTTTCATTTCATTTCTAAGACTGTATCTTAATTAAACAGTCAAAGTCTAGACAAATATTTGTGGGCAAAACTATTCTTCATAGTGTTGTAATGAAAAAAATTTTTAAAGGTAAATAAATCTGACTTACTATTAATGGCCATTAAAAAATAAAATAAAGCATAGACTGTGGTATGCTAGATTATAAGTATTAAGGAAATTCTGAAAATATTAAGAAATTCTAATAAACCATTGGTATCTTGAAGTGACCACAGAGGAGGTATTTACACCACGGAAATCAGCAAATCCTAAATTAGGACATCTCTGTCCACCCCACCCCGATTGGTTTATAGGCACAGAATTGAAACTAGAAAAGGGCAATTTTCAATAACTGGTTTTACTTGCTCATTAAATCTATGTGGAATGAGAGAATAGTTTTACTAAGATCATTATGTAATTACACACGAAAGCAACTGAGAATGCTATTCTAAACAAAATTCAGAGATTTACCAGCTTTAATTGGTACAAAATAAAACTTCTTTTAATTTTATTTCACCATAAGATGATGAATTATTATCTAGGAAGAGTTGGGGCTAATGTTTATCTTTCCCTAGAAATTATTATTGGCGGAATAGTAATATATACGAACCAGGAATGTGACAGTGCTTGAGGATAGATTTTTAAGGAGCCAACACTTAAATGACATTATTCACATCAAAGCCCAGGTGTCTTAAGTTCCCAGGTTTACTTGGGTCAGTTTCTATTTTTCTCAATTATAATTTCTAGTTGCTAACTAATAGATTAGAAAAATGATGATGATAATTGTAATATTATTTTATATTCAGCAAATTCTTTTTAACTTTAATAATTTGATTCTGTTGAGATTTCTATGTAGATAATCATATCAATTGAAAATAAAAAATGTTTTCTCCGTTTATATTTTATATGTGTGTGTGTGTGTGTGTGTGTGTGTGTGTATTTTATCCAGGCTCTCCAAATTTGTGTTATATAGTTAGAGTGATAAACAATATCCTCATCTTGTTCCTGATCTTAAAAAATATGCATTTAGCATGGTACTTGCTTAAAATACTTTGGTAAATATTCTTTATCAGATGAAATGCTCTTTATCACTTTGTTCATCTCATAATTTTTATTATAGAATTGATTTTAATAATTTAGACCACTAAATGTTAAATTATATTAATACATTTTTGATAATGAACCATTTTTGTATTCCAGGAATAAATACTACTTGGTCATGATATATTAATTTTTAAAATAAATATTATAGTCATTTTTCTAATAATTTATATAGGAACTGTCTATGTTTTTAAGAATTGTAGTCCTATAATTTTATTTTCTTAATGGACCAGTCAGACTTCATTAGCTTGCTAGTCAATATCAAATTCTTATGTTTTCTTTGCTAATAAAAATTTAATTATTCAGTACAACAATCTTTTTAGTAGTTCATAGATTTTTAAAATTTTTAATTATTATGTGTACGGAATAGTTGTATTAAATATATCTTTATAGCGTACATGTGATGTTTTGATAAAGGCATACAATGTGAATTAATCAAATCAGGGTAATTGCGGTACCCATCACTTTAGGCATTTGTCATTTCTTTGTGTTAGGAACATTTCAATCCCACTCATTTAGTTATTTTAAAGTGTATCCTAACGTATTATTGATTATAGTCTTGATCAATCTAAGCCAACAGTTTTCAAATCTTTTTTCTCATTTCCAAAAGTTACTGCCAATCCCCAAGAACTTTAGTTATGTGGGTTAAGTCCGATAGTTACTATACTCAAAATGAAAACTGAGAAATGTTTAAAACACAAAAATGCATAAGCATACATTCCATTGCCATCAGAGCAATGACATCAGCACACACCAGGTAATCTCTGGAAACTTCACTGTACGCTTATGAAAAAATAAGCTAAAAAGGCAAATAACATCTTTGCCCTGTTATGAAAGTTGTTTTGGTCTTGCAGAAACCCTAAAAAGGGGAAGTCCCGGATTGCACTTTGAGAGCTGCTGATGAAAGTAAATTAAATAACTATGTCCCTAGTTTTCCAAATCTTCTTATATTGTAGCTAGATGTGACCCTGTGATCTGATTTTGGCCAATGGGACTTATGCAGTAGTTAGTAGAGGAGGATTCTGGGAGAGCACTTGTTTTAGTGGAGGAATGTGTCTGGCTCTACCCTTCTCCTTTCTCATTGTCTTGAAGGTGTTTGCAATGCGTGAAGCAGCAACAGTCCACTTGCAACCGTGAGATTATAAAGATGAGGATGACAGTTAATCCACTGCATGACAAGAGTGGAAAGACAAAAACGAATCTGAGTCTCTTATTTCATCATTAAGTTGCTGAATGAATAAAAGAAAATCATACCTCCGGATGTCTTCCTATGAGGAAAAATAAATCTCTATTTATTTAAACCTTTGTAAATAGTTTTTTCTGTTACTTGAAGCTGAACACACTCCTATGATTGTTTTTAATCAGTTTTGGAATCAAAATTTTGCTAACATTATACAATAAAGTTTAGAACTTTCCCACTTCTATTTTCTGGAACAACCTATTAAAGATACAGATGATATTTTGCTGAAAAGTTTGGCTGATTTTACATGTTAAATGGTACATAAAAAACTGCCTGGATCTGAAGTCTTTTTTTGTTTAGGGTATCTCTTATAAGATTTGGCCCTTAAATTACATTCTTACTGTATCAGCTTTTTTAGCAGTTTTGGTATATTCAAGTGTTTATTTCTTCTCATGCAAATTTTGGCATATATTTTGAAATAAATGTTTTTATATTTTCTAATCCTCAAGTTTATTATTGTTCTCACAATTTTTAGCATGTTTCCTTCAACCTTGCTATGTCCGACTAGTTCTCTTTTAACATTCTGCACTTCATTTACTTTTTTTTTTTTGATCTGATTGCCTAACTAGCGGTTCTTTTCAAAAACCACTTTTTAATTTTCTATATCTGTTCAACATTTTTCTCAATTTTATTCTGTGAGTTTACTTGGTTGCTATTTTCTAATTTCTGGTTGAATATTTGGCTTTTTCTCTTTCAATTTTTTCAAAGCTAAACCACACATTTCCCTCTACATATTGTTTTATCTGTCTTGTAATATTTGACATTCAATGTTTTCAACATTATTCAATTTCAATATTTTTGATTTCCGATTTTCTTTAGCCCCAATGTTATTGTATTTTTGCAGACTCCAGATATATAGTATTTTCTTAGTTAACACTTTATTTCAAATTTTGCTATATTATGGATTTTTTAAATCGTATGATTTTTTTGGTCAAATTTTATTGGCAACTTTAAACATGGTCACTTTTTTGACTAGATAATATTGGCTTGAAATGAATGTATATTTACCAGGTATAAAGATTTTAATAGTTTTTTATAATTGCTAACCTAGATTTTCTTTTGGATGATATTTGCCTGGTATGTATTTGCCATTATTTATTTACAGAGGTAGACAGGATATATAATTTTACCAAATAAAGAATACACAAATACAAAAACTAATATTTGACCAAGACTGAGGCAAAAGTCAAATATCACCATCAAATAATAAACACGATAATCTGACATTTCATCTAATTTTATTTAGTGATCAAATTTGAAAAATTAGACATTTTGATGTAGAAATAATTTCTTAGCACTTCCAAGCTGCTCCTGCAGGCATGATACTGAACACTTGGAAATAGATCACACTTTTCACTGGGGCTGGTACAAAAGCAAGAGCATCTGATGCCAAGCTTTTCCAGCTTGTAATGGTAACATTGCCAACAAGTTATTTTACCAAATTAAAAGCACGTCACTCTTTTAAAATCCAGATTTAGACAAGGTGATCATGCAATATAATTTATGCAATTCCAAAAAGGCTTTGTGTACTCTTTAAATAAGTTTCTAAATATTTAAAAATACATATTTAAGGTCATTGCATATAAAATGTACAAATATACATAGATGGCCAATAGATACAGAGATAATAAAATTGATTCTGAATCTTCCTGACAAGAACAGCTGTGCCTCTGGATTTGTGAAGAAAATCTCTGAGCTATCGAGGCAGAAAAGTTTCAGCAGGTACCAGCAACCAGCCTAATTTTTATGCAAACCAGACTTCATTGCTAACAAGTTCTGTTAAGTTGGTATTAAAGAATGCATTTCCCTCAGGCAGTCTTTTAGATATGTAAAACCTGATATTTCATCTTGTTTGAAAATTTTATGTGAATATAAATCAAGATGGGGCAGCAGAATGATATTGAGGTGAGGAGTCAGCTATTTGTCCTTCCAAAGTCTGAGACAAAACCTGCTATCAAATAACAGATTTTAAAAAACATGTGAGAGCTAAAGCTGAACTTAAGTTCATCCTTCATTTCCAATCCTTTTCATTCTATTAATATAATTCTAAATCTGTCTCTCCTGATAAATATATTGCTGGATCATGTTTCTGATTTAGCAACCAATATGGGAGTTCCTGCTTTTTGATAGTTGAGTCTAGCAACATTTTTTGTTGGAATTACTGTTTTATTGGGACTTGTTTCTGACATCCTATATTATGTTTTCTATTACCCTTTAGTTTTTGTTTCTATTTTTCTCTTCTATTTTCTCCTTTTAGAGATATCAAAGTTAAAAGTATACATTTGGTTTTAATTCTTGTGATTTTCTTGATAACTTATTAATATTTATATTTGTGTTTATTGTCCTCCTTAGTTTGTTGAGCTATCTATAGCTTCATATAAAACAAGTATCTTTTCAAACCCCAGTTGCAGCCCAATACCTTAGAGGATCATTTTGACAGTGCAGACCAACACCCACCTGGCTGATCTGCTGACCTTGCTACTAAGTTCAAGCCCAGAAACACCTAGTTCTCCAAAGCGCTTAGTTACGGACCCATTTGTCCTTGAACCTGCAAACAAAACCATCTGCCAAGGGTTTCGGAAGGAATCATGCATCTAGTGACTTTATAGAAGGGCTTGTCAGCCTGCTGATCACACTTCTGGCAGTGAACATGAAAGTTGCTCTGTGGCTAGGCTCTAGCCCCCATCAGCTGAGGTCCCAGCTAAGAGCTGCTCACATAAGGACCTAGAGGGAGACTCACCCATATCTTGCAGACTGGGAGTCTGAGCCTCCCTGACAAGTTCAACAATCTCCATCCCACAGTGGATCACAAAGGGACCCAGTCTCAGCTCCAACCCTTCCCACTGCAGTCAGGGAACTATCCCATCTGTGCAGGGACTTGCTGGGAGATGCTTGCCCCTCTGAGCCAATGAAACCAGGCTCTCCAGCCTCCATCCCACAGAAAATCACAAGGGGGCCCAGTCTCAGCTCTAGCCCTTTTGTTGCAGACAAGGAATTATTGCATTTGTTCAGGGATCTGCCAAGAGGCATGTCTTTCTGGGCCACTGGGACAGTCTTCTAGACTCAGGTCCCTAGCCAGCATTCTCATATAGCCCCAGTATCATCCTTGGGTCTTTTCCAGGTCTATCTGGGCTGGAAAGTCATGTCAACCTTGGAGTCCTCATAAGACTCACAGCAAACCTGGGCTTAGAGCATCCTTTAACACTGAGATGGGTGTAGTGGTCACAGCCTCAAGAACCATAACAGCCATTCTGCTTAGAATCCCTGGAAGGCCCTGTGAAAAAGGACAGGCACAAACAAAGCCAGATTGTGAAGATTAAAATAACTATCTAATCCCTCAATGTACAGACATCATTGCATGCCCTAAATCATCAAGAATATTTAGGGAATATGACCTCACCAAATGGACAAAATAAAGCACAAGAGATTGATCCTAAAGTGATGGAGATAGTGACCTCTCAGACAAAGAATTCAAAACAACTATTTTAAAGAAGCTCAATGAACTTCAAGAAAACACAGAAAATTGATTCAGAAATTTATCAGATAAATTTAACAGAGAGATTGAAATAATTTTTAAAAATCAAACAGAAGTCCTGGAGGTGAAAAATACAATAAATGAAATGAAAATGCAATAGAGAGTATCAACAGCAGAACGGATCAAACAAAAGAACTAATTAGTGAGCTTGAAGACAGATGATTTGAAATACATAGTCAGAGGAGAAAAGAGGAAACGAGGAATGAAGAAAGCTTGATCTACAGATTTAATATAATCCCTATGAAAATACCAATGACATTCTTCACAGAAATAGAAAGAAAATCCTAAAATTTGTAAGGAACCACAAAAGCCCCCCCAGAATAGCTAAAGCAATCCTGAATAAAAAGAAGAAAGCTGGAGGCATCACACTACCTGATGTTTCATTATACTACAAAGCTATGGTAACCAAAATAGCATGGTACTGGCATAAAAACAGACACATAGACCAATGGAATAGAATAGAAAACCCAGTAATAAATTCACACACTTTAGCCAACTGACTATTAACAAAGATGCCAAGAATATGCATTATGAAAAGAATAGAGTCTCTTTAATAAATGGCACTAGGAAAACTGGGTATCCATATGTGAAAAAATGAAACTAGAGATCCCCATCCTTAACCATATGTAAATATCAACCCATAATGGATTAAAGACTTAAATGTAAGATCTGAAAGTATGAAATTACTAAAAGAAAACACTGGGCAATGTTACAGGACATTGGTCTGGGCAAAGATGTTTTGGGTAAGACCTCAAAAGCACCGGCAAAAAAAGCAAAAATAGACAAATGGAGTTATATCAAGCTAAAAAGCTTCTACACAACAAAGAAAAAAATCAAAGTGAAGAGACAACCTACAGAATGGAAGAAAATATTTTCAAACTATCCATCCCACAAGGAATTAATAATCATAATATATAACAAACTCAAACAACTCAATAGGAAAAAAACAAATAATCCAATTTAAAAATTGGAAAAAGGCTGGGCACAGTGGCTCGCATTTGTAATCCTAGCAGTTTGGGAAGCCAAGGTGGCAGCATCACTTGAGGTCAAGAGTTCAAGACCAGCCTGAGCAACATAGTTAGATTCCCTCTCTACAAAAAATAAAAAATAAAATTAACTGAGCAAGGTGGCATGTGCCTGTGGTTTCAACTACTTAGGAGGCTGAGGCAAGAAGATTGTTTGAGCCCAGTAGTTTGAGGTTGCAGTGAGCTATTAGGATGTCACTGTACTCCATCTGTCTCAGAAAACGAAAAATGAGAAAAAGACCATAATAGATATTTTTTAAAAGAAGACATACAAATGGCCAACAGATATATGAAAAAAAAAATGCTCAACATCTCTAATCATCATGGAAATGCAAGTCTAAACCACGAGATATCATTTCATCCTAGTTAGAATAGCTATTATCAAAAAGGCAAAAAAATAACAAGCACTGGTGAAGATGCAGAGAAAGGAGACTGCTTGTAAACCCTTGGTGGAAAATTAGTACTCCAATTATGGAAAACAGTATGGAGGTTCCTCAAAAAACTAAAAACTACCATATGATCCAGCAATTCCTGGCTATATATCCAAAGGAAAGGAAATCAGTATTTCTATACTATCTGAAAATGAAAACAAAACTAAATCCAAAAAAACCAAAACACTGAAAAGATGCCTTCTATTATAAAGTTTCTTTAATTATCATTACTGTCCTTTTAGTCTTTACTATGTGCTTGGAAGTAGGACTATGGAAATACAAGTGATTGATTAGACTTTTACCATGCTCCACCATGTGTACTCATCCATGAGTTTATTTCCCAGTTTTCTGCAGTCAGAAGTCATGCATGATCTGAAGCCAGTTTGAAGGCTGACAGCACAGAGACCTGAGGACTAGACATGGAGAGCAACAGTTAAAAAGTAGAATTCCCAGCACAAATGTGCCAAACGGACATTCTTTCAGTTTTAAAGCCCGTTTAAACCACATATATTAGGAGAAACGCACTGTGAGATATTTGTGTGTGTGTGTATATGTGTGTGTGTATAGATTTTATATACTAGTGTGTATGTGTGTCTATAGAAAGAGATATTAGATAGAGACATACATACATACATACATGGATACACAGTTTCTATGAGACTCCAGGTACAATAAAAGGTAAAAAAAATCCTAAGTATTTTTATGTTTAAAACCTCAATAACCTTGAGAAATGAAAAAGCATAAATGGTAGACAAAGGTCAAATAGGGATGTGGACAAGAGTGTTTCTTGCGGTATTGTAAAGTTTGATTTACATCACCAACCAAAACATTACCCACATTTATTTTTTTCTCTTCCTTTTTTTTTTCCAGAAAATTTAAGATATTCCAAGACATTCAAATGTGCACTGGCTCAAAGAGACCTGAGGATAAATATGACAAAGTCATATACTTTTATATCCTTTTAACATTCCACTTATGCATATGTATTTGTTAATAGGTTGGATATTCAGAAGCCAGCTTGTGAATAGGGAGATATAATTAATCTAACAATATAACATGTTTGTCAAAGGACTAATATGATTATAGACTCATCAATTAATGTACATTTACCAAAATAAAAATTCCTTGAATTTTCCTTAAAAGAATAGCAATTCCTTTAAGATTAATATGAACATATGGGGAAAAAAATACTAAGATGGAAATTTTAAAATATAGTATTTGAAATATTAAAAATATAATAAATTGTGTATTAGAAATATAGTATAAATCTAAAATTGATCTTTCAAATTATTCAACATCTACTATATACCAGGTATTTTGGCTATAATGTTTAGTTAGGTCAATACTATTCACACAGAGCTTACACATTAAGAAATTAGAGATGTCCTCCATGATAAGTTAAAACTATTTTAAATTATATAAAAGACTACATGTGGAAGAGAGATTATTTACTATGTCTTGTCTTAGAAGGGCAAACAAGGATTCAGAGACCAAAGTCAGAACTGGTAGGAGAGAGGAGAGAGGATAAGCCTACATTTCACCTTCAATATCAAATATATAAGTATTCCATTTCTATGAAAAATGTTATCTTTTTTTTCTCATTCATTGAACTATAAGGGTAAAAATGTAATATCTTTTCCTTATCCATCACAAGGTTCGTGGCTGAGACCCCTATCACAAAAAGACTAACAAAAAGAAAGCATACAAATTTATCTAACATAAATTCTGTGTGACACAGAAGCCCTCAGAAACGAAGACATGACGACCCAGGGAAAACTGTATTTTTATGGACGGTCACGCAGATGTATGATTGGAGGACAAAAGGGTATGATCTCACACTGATAAACTGGGAGGGGGGCTTAGGAAGGCTTGTTTGTTCAGATTCTTCTTGGCCTCTCTGCATGACAGTCCTTCCTTCGTGGTATAGGGCAGGGCACTGGTCACATGAGAACCTCCAGGGAAGGAGAGAGAGGGTCTGAGAGTGACTTTCCTGGGCTTTATGGTCTACTTCAGGGAAGAAGGAGCCAGGGGGATTCTATTTTCTATTGCCTGCTTTAGGGAAGGAAGAGGGGGTGAAAAAATTCTAATTTCAAGGGGCTGCTTCAGGAGAGAGAGGGTAGGAGAAGGTCGAACCAACCTTCCTGCTTCCGCAGTTTTCTCAATTTCTTTCAGCTTAAAATACTCAGAATAGCAAGGTGCCACATCTGGGGGTAGAATTTTCTGCACCCCCAACGCACATTTATTGAGCACATACATGAGCGTCCTTGAAATACACCAGCGGAAAAAATCAATATTCTCACATTTGAGTATTATCTAGTTCTTATTTCTAAAATTAAGTTCCTGGTGCCTACTGTTAATAATAACCAACTGGTACTAGGCGTGATTATTAGGCTGCGTGTGGGTGGTACAGAAGTATTTTTATGACCAGTTTTATATAAGCTTCCTGCTATAAATTCACTTTCTTGAAAACAAGAACACCAAAGTAATGCACATCGCCTGCAATCATCGTGTTGTCCACACTGGAAGTGTCTGTGTTAGAAGTGTCCATGATGCACCAAAGCCGAAAGGTGTCAGAGAAAGGGCAGGAGGCACCTGGAGTGTTCTGGATATGACAACTTCCAATGGCCATTGTTACTCTGCCACGATGGTTTGGAAGACTGGAATTTCTGATATGATTCAATGCTCACCTGTTTATCCAAATTAGACTCTAAATTACTTAATACATTGCTAGAAAAATAAAATCAATGAAAAAATTCCTAATCCTGCCCAGACTTAGCATATTATTTGACCTAGAAATATTAAATGAGAGTGTTTCTCTACTACTTGAATGATTCGCTAAAACCTTACAGAGGTAACTATAAGACCCAAAGAGATTTTTCTGAAGTCAAAACGCTGCCTGGCCACTGAGGACTCGAGCTCCTGGCCAAAATCCCCTGTGTGATCTTTCAGGCCAACTGCAGGCAATTACAAGGCTTTGTCTGATGGCCTCAGAAGGGGACACTCTCCTCCCTACACCACAGCCAGAGCATCACAGTTTCTGGAGGGAGTTACAGTCACAGCCTCAGCCCCTGTCAGCGCACCTGCTCATACACGTGTCTGCCTTCCTCGCCCAGGCTCCGCCATCCAGGGTCTCCTTAATGGCGGGGAGTGGCGAAGACCCTCCCCTGCTTTTATCCACTTTGACACCTTTCCAAGGCCAGCTCTACCCCTTTCTCCCTCCCAGAGCCCCAGGTCCATGAAAAGGAAGGAAGCTTTTGTTTGGGGCTCCTCAGCAGTGATCTGACCCCGCCCCCCGCCCCATCTATGCTGCATCCACCTGCCCCTACCCTGTGCCCATTCCGTGGGAAAAATGAAAGACCAGGGAGCCAGGCTCTCTGTGTGCCCTTTGTTTGCATGGTGGCAGTAAGCCAATATAGCCCTGACTGTTACTTTCTGCTTGGCTCATTGTCCTAACTGACCACCTGGATATCTGATTGCAGGACAGCCACTAACATGGTTTTTGGACACTAAATTTACCCTGAAAGTTGCACATGAAAAGAGGTTGCCAGCTTTCCTTCTCCAAGAATGAGAAGGGGATTTATAGCACATTGCCATCATGGCACGTGTCGCTTGTCATGGTGAATAGAAATTGGCAAATATTAAACACCGCACAAGAGTTTCAGCACAACCCAGATTTTCTCAGAAGCATCTATCAGCCAATCAGCCTAATAACATGCAAATATTTATCTAATTAATTAAGGAAATCCTTCCTATCTTTTTAAGCTTGTTCAGGTCACGTCATCTATGCTCCTCCACACCCAATTCTTATGACATTTCTAACCCACAGGTGTAGACAATCTATCCCCTTCATGTTATTCATTGTTTTCTTCTACTGGCAACCATCACACTTGCTATTACTTGCCTTAGAATACAGTTACCCAGCACATCTCTGTCTCTCTCCACAGACTGCAATTTCCTAGAATATAACTTTGCATTCATTATCCCTCTGAACCATTGTAAGTAACCAGCACTACGTTTAGATCGTAATAAGCACTCAATAAATATTTGTTAAGCTAAAATGTTAATTTTAATTTGGAAATTATAAGAGAAATTCATCACTGTGTATCTTCAAAGGCAATCCCTGTCCAAGATGCATCTTCTAGTGGAGTAACAAGTTAAGACCTTTTTTTAAAATTAAATCTATTAGTTTGAGATAATTGTAGATTCATATACAGATATAAGAAGTCATACACAGATACCCCATGAAATCTTCATCCAGTTTCTCCCAGCAGTATTACTTGCAAAGCTGCGCTACATCTCAACCAGGATCCTGGTATTGTTCCAGAATAGTTCCTGCCCTGCAGGGATTCAAATATTTGTGTGCAGGTTTTTGTGTGCGTATACATCTTCATTTCTCTAAGATTAGTGCCCTGAAGTACAACTGTTGGTACATATGGTATTTGTGTGTTTAGTTTATTAAGAAACTGCCAAACTGTTTTACAGAGAGGCTCTACCATTTTACATTTCCACCAGTAAGTATGAATGATCCAATTTCTCCGTATCCTTGTCAGGATTTATTGATATCACTTTTTTATTTTAGCCATTCTGAAAGGTAATAGTGGTATCTCATTGTGGTTTTAATTTACATTTCCTTAATGGCTAAAAATGCTTTTTGTCCTATTTGCCATTTTTATATCCTCTTTCGTAAAATATCTCTTCATGTCTTTTGTCAATTTTCTAATTTTCTAATTGGAATGTTTGATTTTTGTTTTGTTTTGTTTTTGAGACTTGAATTCTTTTTTTTTTTAACATATTCTAGATATTAGTCGTTTGTCAAATATGTGGTTTGCAAATATTTTTTCCCAAGATATAGCTTTTCGTTTCATCCTTTTAACAGGTCTTTTGAGGAACAAGTGTTTTTAATTTTGTTGAAGTTCAATTTATCATTCTTTCCTGTTAGGGGCCGTGCTTGGTGTCAAGGCTAGAATTGTTTACTCAGCCCTAGATTTTCTCCTATAATTTTTTTTTATAGTTTTAGGTTTACCATTTAAGTCTATGATCAATTTTGAGTTAATTTTTTGCATAAGGTGAGAGACTTAGGTTGAGATTTTTTATTTGTCTTGCAGTTTTGGTTCTGTTTTCTCTATATCTATGGATATCCAATTGCCCTAGCACCATTTTTGAAATACAGACTCCTCTCCAGTGAATTGTTTTTGCACCATTTTCAAATGTCAGTTGGGCATTTAAGAATTTAAAAATCAGACAATTTTTTCCCATCTACTCTCATATACCACTTGACACAGCACTTCCGATACAAGATGTGGTGGGGGGGGGCAGTTTCCCACACAACAAGCAATTCTCCATTGGACACCAGCAGGACATCCTGTAAATTAATTCAATTCCGATATTATCTGCTGGAGACAGTGCCAGATCCCACAGTCCCACAGTGCTCAGTCCCACAAGACTGCGCTCCACTTTTGATGCCAATCTCAAGTCTCAGGTTGTGACCTGTGCTTCTGACTAATTAGCTATAGATTGGAGTTCCTACAACCTCATCTTCTGGTTCAAATGATTTGTTAGAGTGGTTCACAGAACTCAGGAAAACGCTTTACCTAGGTTTACCCATTTATTACAAAGTATTTTACAAAGGATGCAGATGAACAGATTGAAGAGATGCATAGGGCAAGGTATGGGGGAAGGGGCGCAGAGTTGCCATCCCATCTCCGGGAACACCGACCTTCAGGCACCTCCACATGGTCAGCAACCCAGAAGCTCTCCAAGTCCTGACCTTTTCGAGTTTTATGGAGGTTTCATTATGTAACCATGACTGATTGCATTATTGGCCATTGGTAATCAACTCAGCCTTCAACATTTCTCCCCTCCCCAGAGTTTGGGGGATGGGCCTGAAAGTTCCAACAATCTAATCCTGTGGTTGGTTTCCCTGGCAACAAGTCCCCATCCTGAGGCTATCCAGAAACACGCCAAGATTAAAACAAGAAATGTCATCCTTATTAAAACAAAAGATATCATCCAGAAAATTCTAAGGGATTTAGAAACTGTGTGCCAGCAACCAAGGGCAGAGACCAAACATATACTTCTTACTATATCACAATATCACAAGCATATTTATGTGGGGCTATTTCTGGATTCTCTGTTCTTTTCCATTGATCTATGGGTCTTTCTCTTTAGCAATACCATACAGTCTTTATCACTCTAGCTATGTAATAAGCCTTGAAATTAGGTAGGCCAATTCCATTCACTTTATTCTTCTTTTCCAAAATTGCTTTATTCTAATTCCTTTGCCTTTGCATATAAATTTTAAAATATTCTTGCTAATATCTATGAAAGAAATCTTGCTGCGATTTTGGTAGGAATTGAATTAAACCTATATAGCAATTTGGAGAGAATTGACATATTTACTATGTTGATTCTTCCAACCCATGAACATAACATGTCTCTCCACTTATTTATTTAGATTTACTTTGATTTCTTTCATTATCCTTGTGTAATTTTCAGCATACAAGTCCTGTATAAGTTATGTTGGGTTTACACTTAAACATTTAATTTTTTGAGTGATCATTAATGGCATTATATTATTAAATTCAGTGTCTATGTGTTCATTTCTAGTATATAAAGTAAAATTGACCTTTATATCTGTTACCTTACTGAACTCACTTATTAGTTCCAGGAGTTTGTTATAGATTCCTGAGAATTTTTTATGTAGACAATCAATGTCATCTGAAAATAGGGACAGTTGCACTTCCTTTATTCCAATCCGTATTGCTATGCTTTGCTTTCTTACTTTCTTACACTGGCTAGAACTTCCAATACTATGCTAAGTTACAGTGGTGAGAGTGAACATCCTTGCCTTGTTCCCGACCTTGGAGGAAGACCACTCAGTCTTTCACAATTAAGTATAAGGTTAGCTGTAGTGAGTTTTGTTGTTGTTTGTTTTATAGATGGCCATTATCATGTTGAGAAAGTTTCTCTATTTACTTATTTTTGGATAGTTTTTGTCATGAATGGGTATTGAATTTTGTCTAATTATCTGTGTGAAAGCCTGTTAATTTGGTAGTTAACAATGATTTTTGCATATTGAACAATTTTGAATCCCTGGAATAAACATCACTTGGTAATGATGTATAATTCTTTTTATATATTGCTAAATTTTATTTGCAAATAATTTTAAAGATTTTATGTCTATTTTCATTAGGAATGTTGGTCTGTAATTTTCTTTCTTTCTCTTTTTTTTTAAAACTATTGCCATTGTTTGGTTTGGTATCAGGGTAATACTAGCTTCATACGATAAATTGGAAAGTATTTCTACCTTTTTCTTATTTTCTGGAAGAGATTGTATAGAATAGGTGTTAATTTCTTTTCTAAACTTTGATAGAATTCTCCAGTTAAACTGTCTAGACTTGAAGATTACTTTGAGGGGAATTTTTAAATATGAAACTGTATTTCCATTTTGGTTATAGGGTTTTCAGAGGTGGAAAAAACCCAAACCATTTTTCCTCTGCTCTCACACCACAACAACGATAAACATGGAAGACTTAATGACCGTATGTGGGGAGAGGGTTCTCCTCACACCAAGCAAGCAATCAATTCCGCAGCAGACACCAGCTGGATGTCCTGTAATGCAATTCAGACACTATCTACCTAGAAATAGCATCAGATCCCACAGGTTGGGGGCTCAGCCCCCAAGACTGATTCCCTCACTTCCGGTTCCAATCAAAAGGCCCAGGTTGTTTTACTTGTGCTCCTGACCAACTGGCTATAAATCAGGGATCCCACAACCTCCTCCTTAGGTTAGATTAATTTGCTTAGAGCAGCTCACAGAACTCTGGGAAAATTACACTTACTGGTTTATTATAAAGGATATCACAAAGGATGCAGATGAGGAGACGCACAGGACAAGGTACGGGATTGTTGGTGGAGCTTCCATGCCCTTCCTGGACGTACCATCCTCCAGGAACCTCCACGTGTTAAGCTATGGGAAAGCTCTCCGAACCCACGCCTCTTGAGCCTTATGGAGTTTAGGCATGGTTGACCAATGTGTAGAAATGTCATTGGACAAAAAGGATGTGATCCGATACTAACAGAACGAGTGGGGAAACCCAGCAACACCTAGCTGTCTATTCAGATTCTTCTTGGCCTCTCTGAGCAGCATCCTTCTTTCAGGGTATGGGGAGGGCCCTTTCTGAAATGGGAGTCTTATGACTCACAATCACACTAACGCTCTGCCTTGGGCTGGTGAAAGGAAAGCACAAGAATGTCAGAGAGAGAGAGAGAGAGAGAAAGAGAGAGAGAGAGACAGATTCTGTTTCCTGAGGCCTGCTTCTGAGGCCCAACATGCCCCAATGTTATAATAGGAGACTGTAACAAGGGCTATGGGAGTTATGAGCCAGGAACCATGAATGAAAACATACATACATACATATACATGTATATATATGACATAATACTGCTTTAGTTGTGTCAAAAATTTTAATGTGTTGCTTCTAATTTTCATTTATTAATAGCTCCATGTATTGTTTATCTCTCTTAGACTTCATCTTTGACTCATGGATTATTTACAAGTATGCCGTTCAGTTTCCAAGTGTTTGGAGATTTTTCTTTTATCTTTCTGTTATTGATTTCTGGTTTGATTTCACTGTGGTCAGAGAATATACTCTGCATGATTTCAATTCTGTTAAATTTGCTAAGGGCTATTTTATGGCTCAGGTATTTCTGGGATGCCAGCATCTCCTGCTCTAAGTCTGGGATAAGAGAAGCAAAAGGAAAACCATGGGCACTCACCTCTGTGTAGTTTCCCAGGTCTTGAGGTTCCTGTGTGTCTTTTTCCACTCCAACTTGCCTGAAGTGGAGGCCTACTTTTTATCACCACTGCTGCTGATTTTTGTTATGTTTTTTATATCTTACTGTCATAGCGTGAGCACTGAAATTGATTAAGAAATGAGAAGCTTTTGTGACATCATCAAATCAGTCCTTTCAAGGATCTGTGCTATACTGTGCAAAAGGTGAAGAGATAGCATTAGATTGGTCTATTGCTTTTCCCCCAATTTCCTTGAATTCTCTGTTGCCTTTCATCCTTTCCTTAGAAATTCTGCCTACTCTGCAATTCTCCCTGAAGCATTTTTATCAATGGTATTTGGCTAGCCATTTGGTGGTAGTGGTGGTGGTGGCCAGGGTAGAGAGGAAGTAAATATGTCTTTGTGTGGTAGCTCATACTGCTTCGTAAATTCTTACATAAATTCCATATGTATTAATAAAGAACTAAGTGGAAAAATTCAAACCCTATCACATCATAAAAAAATATAAGTTAACATAAAATTACAGGGTAGGTTAAGAACTTCTAGAAGTGTAAGTGATTGAGAAAAATCATAAAGATAAATACAGATAAATGTGACTAGTATTAAAAATCTCTCTGCTTTCTACAAAAGGAGCACACAGCATTAAAATCAAATGCTCCACTTGGGGCATAAAAATAATCAGGAGATCAGTAAGATTTGGACAGACAATTCACAAAAGAAGAAGTTTGATCATTTAGCTAATCACTAAATGATCAAACTCTAAAAATTTAAAAATAGAAATTAAAACTGATTATTCAGACACAAACCACTAAATATTCATTGGGTCACATACACACTATATATCAGACTATAACTTAAATTTAGGCACATTGGTAGAAAAAACTTTTACAACAGTGATAACTTCCTTTAGGACTGGAAATAGCTATTTAGTTCTCATTGCTGGCAACTACTTACTAGCTGTAGGTCAAGGAAAAATAATGTCTCCAAGGCTCAGTTTCTTCACCTATAAAAGAATAATATCCATTTCATATGGTTATTATAAAAATTAAATGGAAAATATATAAAAGGAGCTAACATATTTCCTAGCATGGAGTAACCACTAAATAACAAATGGCAAAATTATTGTTTATAGTTTATCATTTATTATGACATAGAAGTTTTGAGGAAAAGACAATGGAGAAATGTGCATTTAGTTTCTACTAATATCCCTATAATAGATTTGATATCTGCATCTTGGAACATCCCAATTTAATGATAATTATACTTAAAAACATGCTCTATAACAAGGAACATGTCCACGTTATTTTGTTCATAATTCTTCAGTAATTAAGATGAAATACAAGTAACAATTTAAAATACTATCATTTGAAAGACATAGGAGAGTCTAAACTGGTATCAACAGCCTGAATCTAGTTCCCTTTTGTCTGGACTCCCTAGTTTTATTTAGGATAACTAGTCACTGAATCATATGCATTAAAAAAATTCGATTATAATATAATGAAGTAAATTGCTATGAAGCATAAGAGAAGCTGATGACATCAGTCTCAAAACATCCCCTAAAAGTCAAAAATGCTCTGTTCATTCGTATCTGTCACCAGGGAGCATTGACAACCCTAATGACAGCTGGGTTTCTTTCCAGCCAGTGAATTTTGGATGGGGTTGAGAGTTTTTCTTTGAATGGTTCACAGCCCCAATTAGGAACAAAATTAGCCACTATCACAGGATGGATGATTCTTTTCACAGAAGACTTCTTCTGGGCATATTTGAATTGCAAATGTCATACCCCTCAAGAAAATGAGGCAAACTAATAAGCAAATAGTGCGAGTTTTCTTAAGAGCACCAATAATTCATTATCAAACAACTAGCCTTGTAATAGCTCTCATTTCTTAGTTTAGAACATTTCCTTCTATATTGGAAATAAAATTATGATAAAGGCTGAGGACACAGTACCATACTCAAATGTAAATCATTTACAAACAATTTGTCTTTAATGACAGACAGGAGAGCATCTAATTACACTCAGCATTTGAAGAAAGGCTGACTATTTGCCAAATAACACTCCATTTGATTGCCTTGAAAGGGCAGCCCTGGGTTGTTAAAGGGAAAATAGGACTTTTGGCTGCAGGTAATTAATTTCTCCCAGCTTTTCCTTTCTTAGGTCTTAATGAAGGCGTTTTGATGTCCTCATTACCAAGGGGTAGTTGTTGAGGCCAAAAAAATTTTAAAAAAATAATAATAATAATGCTGAGCCCCAAACTCTTCAAATAACCTTTTTCTTTATCGCTCTATATAAAATCTTTGAAATGACTAATGATGTCCTGAAAAGTGCAAAGGGCAAGGCTCATGGACAGAAATGAGGCAAGTCATCAAGAGGTCTGGGACAGGATTGCCAAAGAAAGGAAGGTGACACCCACCTGAAGGAGGATAAAGAGGAATTATTTGAAATCTAGATCCTTTCAGCAAAGACTCCTTCTTCAAAGCCTTTTGAAAAAGTGTAAAGAAAAAAAAAAAGAAAAGTATGAAATGTAAAGGTAGGTGAAAAAAATGAAAGCATATTTTCAAATCCATACACGATCACGGAGTTCATTGTGGACTGTGAATGGGTCCATATTTAGTGGCATCCGCCTTGAAATAGGAATAAGGCCGCAATTCGTCGCAGAGTTGGTGTGCTCCATTTGTCTCAGAGATCACTAGATATATTTCTAGCACTTCTTTCTCTCCTAAGAGTCTAGCATTTATAGCATCTATTCAGAGAGAAGTCACAAGTGCAGCATTTCATGAGCCCCTGATCAGCTGTCTGAATCATGCACCATTGTGCCACGATTTCCTCAAGCTCTTTCCTTTATTAAGGTGCGCGAAGACTGTGAATTACTGATTTGCCTTTGTTGAGTCGCACCTGTCCAGTTTCTACAGTGTCCTATTTGAGACAGGTTTGCTTAAGAGCTGGTAATGAGCTCTCTGATTCTGACAGATGTGGGGATCTCATATTCTTATATCTTTTCCTGAACATTCAGAAAAGAAGAGAACTGGGGTTAAGGAAATATACACTATGTGCCGCAATATCATTTTCTCACTTTTACCTCCCAGCATGTGTGAGGATGAAGGATCATTTTAATTAGATAGACTGTTCCTGATTTCAATTCTTACTACTGTAGACTTGGTATTTCATCACTTAAACCATTCTCCCAACAGTGACTTTGACCCCTGGTACAAATATTCTTCCACAGAATCACCAGGTGAAATCCAAACTTTAGAATGATGTGACCATTTGCTTTCTCCAATGCCTTACTCTGTAGTTTGATGGTCTGAATACTCGTTCCCTCCAAAACTCACGTTAAAACTTGCTCCCCAATGTGGCAGTATTGAGAAGTGAGGCCTTTAAGATGTGATTGGATGATGAAAGCAGAGCCCTTATGAATGGATTAATCCACTCAAAGATTAATGGATTAAAAGTTGAATGGATTAATGAGTCACCCTGGGAGTGGGACTGGTGGCTTTATAAGAAGAGGAAGAGAGACCTGAGCTAGGACACTGAGCCCCCTCACAACGTGATGCCCTGCGCTGTCTCGGGACTCTACAGAGAGTACCCACCAGCAAGAAGGTCCTCATCAGAAGCTGGCCCTCTACCTTGGACTTCCCAGCCTCCATAACTGTAAGAAATAAATAAATAAATTACTTTTGTGTGTAAATTACCCAGTTTTAGTGATTTTGCTATAAGCAACAGAAAATGGACTAAAACAAGAGATAAAACTCCCATGCGAAAGATGCTGTCCTTGTTCCGAGAGAAAGGAAGACATTCTTATCACCAGAGATAGGGAGTTGAGGCTGAGAAAAATCTGTACAAACTACACTTGCCAAACGGACCCTTTAAAGTTTTTCTATGCATTCGAAATAATATAATCTTTTTCGAATTGCTGGGTTCTATAGTTTGAAAAGATTTGGGAAAAAAATCTCCTTTGTTTCAGAGACCACAGTTTTTAACAAACAACACTTTTCTCGTTTTTGTTTCAAGGGTACCTTAGAAACAGTTTCATATAAACAAATATATGTGAATATTATAAGAAATAAATTTACGCAAACATACGTGTATATGTCATGTAACTTTATCTTTATTAATATATATTAGATTAGGTAATACATTGACCTCTAGAAACCACTAAAAAATTAACAGAGGAAAATTTGCTAAAATTGTTAAGCATAAGCATTAAACCCTGTCAGGGAGAAAACCTTTTCCTCTGCCCTCTTAGATTCTTTAATTGGGGGCCTGAGAATTAAACTGACAACAGATAGATTAGCAAGAGAAAAGGTGGATTTTAATCAAATATGTACATGAGGGAGTTCACAAAGAAATGTGACCCAAATTGGTTAGAATTCGGGGTTTCTAAACCGTCGTAATAGGTGAAGGAGAGGAGGAGAAAAGCATTTACAGGGGCAAAAAACGACTTCATAGAAGGTTGGGAGGTCAAAGAAAGGGCACAGTTATGGGAAAACAAGTGACTTTTTGGAAAGACGAATGGGCCCCTAGGAGAACAGATGGGAGAAGTGACCGTTTGTGACGATGTCTGTTTATGTGTGTCCCCGACTTCTCTTCGTCCTCTAGCGGTACGAGTCAATCTTCCTCGGCTGCTGTTTGGAAGGGGGGTTTATGACAACTGGATCTTTTGAGTTCTTTGGGGAGGTTTCACTTTTAGACAAATAATGGATTTCAGGAACTCAAATGCCGTCAGCTCAAAATAATTTTTATACCACGGTGAAATATTCTGGAACCCTTTAAAACAGAGAACGGGTCTAGGGTTTAAGAGACAAGTAGAGACAACATGGAGCTCATTGGGTGCTGAGCGCCCGACAGCTAAGAGAACATTCTAATCTTTTAGTGATCTCACTTTGTAACTGGGTGGCCTCCACATCAGTGGAGTGTTTGAGGACAGACAGCTTTCACCTGCAACTTTTAACTTTGGGGACAATGGCCTAAGCAGCTTCTGTCCTTGTCCTACTCCTTATTTCTTTATTTCTCTTTGCTTTTGAGGGGAAGAATAAAAACGGCTTAAGTTAGTGAAGAACCTTTTTGTGTGAGTTATTTTCTAATGAGCTTTGTGGTTTAGGGGAAAAAGAAAATCTGCAACTGATAAAAAAAGTTAAGGAACTTTAATTAGGTCTTTGAAATCTAAGCACAATGCAGCCCTGTGTGTGATCAGAGACCCAGGGAGCAGGCAGGTTGTCAGCAGTGAGCCCGGGAATGTTAGGTCAGGAAGAGGGATTGAATAGCAGGCGCTCACCTGGAGAGAGCTGCTGGTTCTGGGCAGGGGAAGACGGGGGACCTCAGACTCAGCGCTGGCCAGCCTGGTGTGCGGCAGCAGGGAGCAGCAAGGAAAGAGCATCTGCACGGTCAGCTCGCCCCCTTCCCTCCTATGCAGGCTGATTGCAATGCCCTTACCACCAAACACGCTTTTAAATTACCTGCAAAAAACATACGTGATGCAAATTGTTAACCGGAGGCTTTTTTCTCAAAAATATTAAAATGCATTTCTCTTTCACAGATTAATGCTCTCTGTATTTCTATTACAAATGCTGCAGTTGTAGCTTCCATTCTTTTCTATTTTTTACTCACTTTTATACACAGATGAGAGGTTTTAAAGGCATTCTCATTTGCTGAATATAAAAACTGAAGTGTTACTGAAACCCTTAGAAGAGCGAGCAAACGATGTCTAGCACACACCATTACTTTCCACATTGTTTGTGATTACTGGGATTGAACTTAACAAAAGGCCTCATTAGAAACCAAGGGCAAGGTCCCACCTTTGTGAAAGAATCTATTAAACAAAACCAAACCCATGAGATGTGGGGAAAAAAAGAGAGGAAAAACAAAGGAATAGCTGACTCATTTTCAGCACGCATGCTAAACTAAAGCACCAGGACCAGGTAAAAGGCAGTTTCAAACCATGGCAGGAGCACAAAGACAACACAAATGGGAAGGTGATTTGAGTTAAACTGTTGGTATACCTCACAGTCTTTAATTAGTTAATGAATTATCGTCCAGTTTAAACCCAAAACATATTGCTAGTGTGCAAAACACATAAAATACATGTGTGTGCATGCATGCATGTGTGTGTGTGTGTGTGTGTGTGTGTGTATGTGAGGCAGGGGCACATATAAGCACATATATACACATGATGAATTCATGCTAAGGTGAATTTGAAAAATACATATATAAAGACTTTTTTGGACGTTAAATGGGGCTCTCAGGTTCCTAGTGGCAATAAAGGAAATATGACCTCTTATAAAATTTATGGTGGCCCAGGATTTATAAGTCTATTTCGATCAAAGTATTGTCTCTATTTTGAATATATAAATAACCTCACAGCAATCAGAGTTGTGCTCTGCCTGTCTTATCCGACATATCCAATAAGTTTCTAGGCGGTGCCAATGAAATGGGAGAGCGGCGACTAAAACGTTAACCTAAGAATTACTTGGGTTAATTACTTAGGTAGACGCGGATGTCCTGGCTGTCATTACAAGTTCTGCAACTCTGATGACTGCTGTCTTCATCTGAGCCCTTTTCAGAAAACAAGGCTTTGCAGAAAAAGAGAATATTAACACACAAATACAATTATTTGATTTGTAATCTGGATTAAAATTCAGAATTGTTTTTTTGTTTGGTTTCTACACATAAAACTTTTAATATTATTGTAAATATACTTTTTTCTTTTTCAATAATCTCATTAAATGTCCAATTTACTTTTATCCAATCAAAAAGACACAGCATGAGTGACTCTATAAAAAATGGTCTGTGTCTCAGTCTTATGCTATCCTGGCCCACGTATGTGTTTTGAATGCATGATTTTAGGTGACAATAAATAAGTGAAAACTCTGAAACCCTAAGACAAAGCATCCTATTCACTCTAGTGTGACTTTCCTCTTGTCGCAATTGCCCTGCCAGCATTTGGGAAAGGGGTACAAATTGGGACTACAATCCAAAGAGTTAAGCTATTAGTTTAAATATCCTTAGCTGCTACAACATCATTGCAGAGGCTGGTTAAAATCAGCACTATTAATTTTAGAGAAAGATCAAAACAGTCTTTATTGTCTTGCTTTGGTTCTACATTAAAAGTGAAGGGTTTTATGCAGCAATTTTCCATCTAGTCACCACACAATGGGACTCAAGATGGGTGATGGACGGGTGGGCGATTGAGTTGTTTCCGAGATAAGAACTGCTTAGAGGAAGAGTTATGGAGCAAAGCAGCCAATAAAACCATCTACAAAGACTAATGGGCAGTGAGACAGAGCTATAAGCACAGCAGGACAGGTTTTTAGCTCCCCGTCCTGTCGTGGGGGTGCACTTTTCTGTGCATTAGCGAGGGTGGGGTCAACACCTGCAATATAATGCATTTTAAATTTCAAATGCAAGATCACCCTACATAGGAGGAAAATACTGTTTCAGATTCTGCCTTCAGCTCTGTGGAGCCCTTGTGATTGTGTAATCATCGAACAAACACATGGGGCTGAACATCACAGGCCAAATTATGACAAATTCTCAGCATCTGGTAATGCCAACTTGTTTACATATAAGTCTGGCAAAATGCTCTAATCAAAATGACAGAACCTCAATTCTCTCCCAACCTCATCCTTAGAGTGCTGAGTCAGAATATTTTATTCCTAACTTTTAACTTCTGTTTCATTTGTACCATCATATTTTCAAGCGAATACTGAAGAGAGGCAGAAAAGAGTAATGGTGGGTACAATAGAAGTCGATGCTTGAATCCAAGCTGCTAGTACTCTTGGTCATAACTCGGAAACTTGAAGAGCAGAGAAGACTAATTTATGAGAGACTAAAAATTTCCTGGGAAATAATTCAGACTCAGAGGCACTAACCAACTCTTACTCTTTGGCGGGCAAGAGCAAAGAGTCAGTCATTAAGCTTGTCCCAATGGGTGTGTAGCTAAGTGGAGTGGCCCATAAATAAAACCAAAGTGTCTGCTTTACTAAGAACGAGATCAGACACAGGCAGACCCCAGCGGGGCATAAGAGGTCCCTAAAATGGTTTTATTTATTGCCTCTTCAAACAGGTTTAAGATATTTTTCTATTTAATGTATTTAACGGAGTCAAAGAAAAATTGATTTTCTCTTTTATATTGTTTAAAAAATAGGTTCACTTCTTATTTCTTTTCATTGTCTGAGTCAGACCTGGTATTCTGAAAACAATTTGCAATCATCTCACTTTTCCTTAGTCCTTGTTCTTCTTTAGCACTGCTGTGATTTTCTAAAACTTCCTGGGAGGTGCATTAAACCACTTAAATTTAGATAATAAAAAAATTATTCTCAATGAACGGCATCATACCATGTAATATTGTTTTCAGGTTTTCAGTTAACTGGCTTTCAACTAATCAAGGCGTGTGACCTTGCAAAAACGAACGGAAATAGATCTGCATTAGCGAGGAGCTGTTGCTGTTGCTGGATCAGCAGCCATTTGGTTTCGTTGTAGCCCGGGGCCTGGTCCACTTCACAGAAAGTAAACCGCCCAGTCCACACCAGTAATGCTTCATTCCTATTACATACGGGTAGCAGACTGGACCCTGGTGGACACACTCCTTTCTTAGACTCGTCACCACGACCAAAGTAGCGCTGATCAGTACCTTGTATCTTGGACCAACCATTTAAGGAGAGACACTAATTAGTTTTCAGCTTTGTCTCAGAGCACTGCAAAGTATTAGGAAATACACTATTCCATGTTTCTGTGAGTTTTTTCCTCCAGACTGTCTGTCTTTCCTTCAGCTCCTCCTTTCCACAGAAAAAGGATTGACTGATTGATTAGCGGGATGAGAAGGATCTGGCACCCATCGGTCCATATTCCTCAACTGGTGATCCCATGCCCTGGGACTCCTCTCTGCCCCAACTCAGGGCTCAGTGAACAGAAGACTGTAATTTTTCCTTGGAGCTTAATCTGTGTAAACGACCTGCCTACCTTGTATTCCCAAAAGGAGTTTCCCAAGATCAGAACTCAAACCATGGCTAATAGGAAGTCCACGTACAGTCATAAACCCGACCTGTGTTTGCTAACCTACCCCTACTGAAAAAAAAAAAGCTGATATTTTAGTGTATATTTATTGAGCTCCTGTGTCTATTTTTCAACAAGTTCGAAATTTTACAGGAAAGGATCAATGCGTACTATGTTTGCTTTATTTAAACCGTCAGCTCACAGGTCCGCCACCTTCAAAGCCCCGGGGCATTGTTCCCAGAGAAGACAAGAGACCTGGAAGATTCCTAGGACCCAAGAGAGGGAGGCCAAGGCAGAGGAAAAAGTCAGAAACTGTGGGTGACATTTGGCAGTGGACTGAGAATGTTTATAAGAATGTGAGAGATGGTCCCTGGATGCTCACAGAAAAACTCAAGAGAGGAAATTTCAGGAAAAAATCAGAGGTGAGCTTGTGAGCTGTGGATCAAAACAATTCAAGTTATTTCATGTGAGGCCTCAGGCTGGTGAAACCTGGGAAATGTAGGTTACTGTGCATGTATATTATGGTTATAAGCAATGTATTTGTTCAAAGCACTTTTTTTAGATTATACTGTTTAATTATAATATCATATCTGTAAATTAAAAAGGATAACCGTAATTTTGCTACTTCATATGTAGAAAACTGAGGCATAGGAGGCTAAAAATTGTCCCATGTTATAGAGCTGGCAAGGAGTGGGGAAAGTTTAAAAATATATATTTGCTCTCTGATTTGTAGGCAATCTGATTAAGTCTAGAATCACTTAGAATTCCTTAAGTCTACAAATTCTCCTTCACAGAAATATTTATAAAGAATTGTGCAGGACTATGAAGCTATTTAGAATAACTAGGCAATAATTTAGGGCTTAGTAATTATAATAGGGAGCCCATGTTCCCCATCTCCTGGTATCCACATCCTTGTGTGAGCCCTCTCCTTTGAGTCTGGGCAGGAACAGTGACTGTCTTCTAGACAACAGAATTCAGCAAAGAGGACGGATATCCGTTCCATTATTACGTTACATGGGATTGAGTTTTCCACATTCTAGCAGACTCACATAATTGGCTCTCTCCCTCTGTTGCTGGCCTTGATGAAACAAACTGTCGTAAGGAAAGGGTGCATGGCAAAGGAACTAAGCAAGATCCACCAGCTAACAGCCAGCAGAGAATTGGATCCTGCCAACGACATGTAAGCTCGGAAGTGGATCCCGCCTCAGTCCAACCTCAGATGAGACCCCATCCCCATCAAGGTGGACGCCTGACTGCAGCCTTGTAAGAGACCCTAAAGCAGGAGCCCCAGGGAAGCCAGGCCCTGCTTTCTGACCACAGAAACTGCTAGGTAATAAATATGTGTTGTTTTAAGTCACTAAGTTTGTGATAATTTATTATGGTAGTAGATGGCTAAAACAGTAATTGGCCTTTCAGTAAAACAACAGGAAACTTCTTATGTGTAAAAGCTACCAACAGGTCTAACAACTATGTTCCTTCTCATCATCCTGTTTCATGTGCTACCTTGACTTGTACGGAGCCAGACAGTAAGCACGTGTGCCTGGTGGTCTGGTGAGGCAGACATGCTCATCTCATTGTGCTCTCTCTTACCTCCCTGGAAGAATTCAATGCTCAGCTGTCCACTACCAGGCACTGCTAAGCCAAAATCATTTATTCCAGAGCGTTTAAGAACATTTCTGTATTAGAAAATCCTTGTGACATAAGCATTAGTGGAAAGCATAATTCAGTCTCAAGGTACCTTATGGAACATTTATCCTAAATTGCTTTACCAAGGCCTGGAAACAGGTGATCAACATTCTTCTCTGATGATGCATGCAGCCCACGACTATGGTGACAGAAGCAAGGGAGGAAAAGGGGGAAAGAAAGATATCAGCCTCCTTACATTTTTCCCTGACGGTTTTTCATTCAAAGGGCCTATTTTATTAATACGTCTTTTACTTGTTTTTTTTCTTCATGCAAGTATTGAAAATGGGGAAGAAATTGGTTTGATCATTTTCTGAGAGATCAGCTAAATTCTAATGCTGTTTGATCACATTCAGTCGCAAAAATGTCAAGTGCATTTCCATTTAGAGTGCCTGCTTAAACAGCCGTGCAAATGGGGAACGCCCGAAAATCAGCATGTATCATGGGAGAGTTTTGAATTTTTTCAGCATACACTTGCATTAATCCACTCGCTTACTCTTGAAAATAATGCATTTTTCCAGCACATCATTCCTTAAATGAGAGTGATCCATCACCACTGGAGATTCACTAGTGAAGCACATTAATAAAAGCAGACAGCTTCAGCTGTGTTTTCTTTGGAAAGGTTTGTTCCTTGTGCATACAACGTTGGGTTGCTTATACCAAAAACTAAACCCAGATGTTTCAACAATTTTTATTTTTCTTGCTAGGACATTTCCCAAGATTATAATCTATGGAAATGCTCATTCCAGGCTTTATTAAGGAGCTATTGATTTCAAAATATTTCAATCAATATAGAGGAATGGGATTTATCTCCCCTGTTATGAAAACTGAGGAATTAAAAATGCTATAGCAACTATACTAGACAACCTACTCCCTGATTAGCTCAGGACTATAAAGTGATTAAAACACACACACACACACACACACACACACACACACACACTTTTCAAATGCCTACTTGAATAGTAACCAGTGAGGCTCAAACATTAGATGTTAACTGATCAACACATAAGTGCACATATAAGAATAACATTTATTGGATGTCGGGCAGGGGGGAGGGGGCGGGGAGGAGGGGATGGGTACATGCAAACACAAAGAGTGCGATGCGCACCATCCGGGGCATGGACACGCTTGAAGCTTGGACTTGGGAGGGAGGGGGGCAAGGGCAACATACGTAACCTAAACATCTGTACCCCCATAATATGCTGAAACAAACAAACAAAAAATTTTAAATTTTTATCAAACGTTTTTCAAATCTTAAATATCCTGGATCATTTGTTTCTGAAATGGGTAATAATGAGAAATATAGGAGAACAGAGTACTTGAATTTCAGTATTTAATTAGATTAAGAATTGGCTAAGTGATATTTTATTGAATAAAATTGTATGGCATTTTTTTCTTCTAATCAAACCTATTTTTTTCATTCCAAACTATGTAAGTGTATCAAATATTTAAGTAGCCCTACTGACAATGTGTACTTTAATCTTTAAATCCTGCTACTATATTTTAGAATCTGGGCTATACATATGATGAGATAAACTCTCTAGCATACCAACATTTTAGCTTTAATGAAAAAAAGATTTCATCTTCTCAGATTCATTTTAGCAATTCCACATTTAAAGTATATATAATGGTTGAAATAAACATCTAGACTTGTGATGTTAAATCAGATATTTAATGACCTCAATAATACTGAAAATAAAAAACGATTTAATCTATAAATCATCAAATCGTGTTCAACCACATAATACATTTATAAAGTTTAGGAAAATATGAAAATATAACAAGATATATAGAAATTCCTTAGAGCAGATTACATTTTTTGATGTTATTCTTGGCAAAAGGACACAAGAGAATTCAATTTAAAACAATTGAGGAAATATGCGTGGATTAATCATAGCAACATAGTTATATGATATATCCATAGAGCCATGCAATATTTGAATCATAATTTATAAAAAATTCTCAGTAGAAATTGTGCTAAGTATATAATTGCATGGAGTTGCCCAGAAAGGGGCTTAAAAGAGAAGAGAATTACTGTAAGACCCTGATTTAAGACCAGGAAGAATCATGTCTTTATATAAAGAAAAGCTGGCTTAAAGAAGGGAACTATAAATTCAAATCAGTTGAAGAAGTCAGCGCAAAGAAAAATACTAAAGAAGTAATCTGGAATTCCCAAAGGCAAACACTGAGTATGAAAAAAGAGCACGGTATGAAACAAACGAGACTAGGACTAGACAAATTTGCAGGCTTGATATTTTTCTTACAATTTCCTGAGATTGGGTGTGAATTTCATGGTGTCCCAGAGCGCCACAGTTAAATAGTAACACTAATTTTTAAGGTTTGACCCCCCAAATCACCAACTGGAGTTAATATGCAGAAAGTCACAAGCGAGTTTCATTCCATCCAAATAACTAGAACAATCTGCTCAAGCTATAAAATCATAGTTTAAAAAAATCAGAGAATCAAATAGGCAAAGAAACCAAAATGAGCTAAGATCCAGAAAGCTATGAGTTGAGTGCTTGAATAGCTGCTTTCACCCCTGATAGAGGAATGAGAGGAGGAGGAATCTTCCAGAAATAAGGGCAAGGTGTATAGAAGCTTGACCAATCTTTAGCGAACTTTCACAGCAGAGTGTAGACGGATGAGAATCACATGGGCTCCAGCCACAGTCTGTACCGAATTGCCAAATCTCTCCCCAAGTATTCACCACGATGGAGCACACCCAAGCCTGGGCACAGAGCACAACAGCTGGGAGAGATACTCTCCAAGGTGCATGGGGTCTTTCGAGGGGCAAAGCAGCTGTCCCTGAAAGCTGGGTCTGGGGAGGGAGTCATGAGAGAAATTTATAGAGATACCCTGGGCTTTCGCCAGCTGTACCGTGGCATGCCGCAGGCTGGGGATGGGCGCAAGAACGGAGAGAATCCCTCAGAGAAGCTCCAGCTCCGCACCGAGTGCACAGTGGTGGCCCTCCAGAGCCCAAGGACCGCGCCGGGGGATGGAAAGCGATCTCCCAAAGAGCAGGACTAGAGGGCAAAGAGAACTCCCGAGTGACTCAGAAAGCCGGAAGCTGGCTATAGGTGAAGAAAAGATGATCAGACTCTGGCCAGTGCTCAGGCCAAGCCTTGCTAAAGGGAAGCATCTTAAGTCAGTTCTTCAAAGTGTTTTAAGTCAGTGACGAAGTGAATTTAGCAAAGCTGCATGAAAGCCCACAGGGAGATCATGTACGGATTAGGTGGATTTACCCCACATCACTGACAATAGAAAGCCTCCCTTTCCCAGAGATAAATATTATTTATTTTGGTCTCTTACATACAATGTCTGTCAGAAAAAAAATGAGAGTCACAAAGAAACAAGCAATGTTACGTTTGGTGAAGAGAGGAAATAATCAATGGAAACAGAATTAGAATTGACACCAATGCTGGAATTGTCCGACGGGGACTTCAAAATAACTAGAAGGAACATGCTTAGAAGAAGAGGCAAGTGAGGGGATAATCCGGCTACTTTGGAGGCTGAGGAGGGAGGATCGCTTTAGCTCAGGAGTTTGAGGCTGCAATGAGCTATGATCTGCCACTGCACTCCAATCTGGGTGACAGAGCAAGACACCATCTCTCTAAAAAAAGAAAAGAAAAGAGAAGGCAGACAACTTGCACACACAGGTGAGGAATTTTAGCAGAGAGCAGGATGCTCTAAAAATGAACAAAATGGAAAATCTAGAAATGAAAAATACAATATCAGAATTTTTTCTATGAAATCAGCACCAGAGCAACACAGCAGAAGAATAAGTGAATTTAAGGATCACTGCCAACAGAAACAATGCAAAGTGTAAACCAAGGAAAGAGAAAAAAAAATAAAAGGAGCAGACACTTGCGACCTGTGGAACAACACCAAACGGTGTAATATGTGTGTAATTGAGTTCCGAGGAGAGAAAATAGGAAATGGGCGCAAAGAACTATTTGAAGAGAATATGGCTGAGATTTTTCTCCAAATTGATAAACCATATCAACCCATAGTCTGAAAGCTCAGCAAATCCCAAACAGTCTACATGCAAAGAAAACCATAAATGCAAAAAAAAAAAAAAACCATAAATAGTTTCATCATAGTCAAACTGCTGAAAACCAAATATAAGG
>CAUYSK010014449.1:0-57401 GCA_963575035.1 Avahi laniger | reverse complement strand
GCTCAGGAGTTCGAAACCAGCCTCAGCAAGAGCGAGACCTCGTCTCTACCAAAAATAGAAAGAAATTAATTGGACAACTAAAAATATATAGAAAAAATTAGCCGGGCATGGTGGCGCACGCCTGTAGTCCCAGCTACTCGGAAGGCTGAGGCAAAAGGATCGCTTGAGCCCAGGAGTTTGAGGTTGCTGTGAGCTAGGCTGACGCCGCGGCACTCACTCTAGCCTGGGCAAAAGAGTGAGACTCTGTCTCAAAAAAAAAAAAAAAAAAATGTCTGTACGACTGCTTGAGCTCAGGAGTTTGAGACCAGCCTGAGCAAAAGCGAGGTCCTGTATTAAAAACACAAAAATTAGCCAGGCGTGGTAGCGCACGCCTGTAGTCTGAGCTACTTGGGAGCTGAGGCAGGAGGATCACTTGAGCCCAGGAGTTTGAGGTTGCAGTGAGCGAGGCTGACATCAGGCAACAGAGTGAGACTCTGTTTCAAAAAAAAAAAATAAACAGAGAAATTACAAGTTAAAACAAAGTAATTTCAATCACAAGCTTGCTTTTAAAAAACAGCCTGATTCTCTACCAGGCTCTCTGCTGTCTCACGGCAAGTGTAAGTGAGAACAGTTTTCAGGTCATGCTTTTCTAATTACAGCCTGGAAGATGAGTGCGCGTGTGAGACCGAGATCCAGCGGAAGAGGAGACGGTCAAGAATCCGCCAGCTGGGCTGAAACCGTGGCTGCCCGGAATCCCAGTATCAGGAGGAACCATCGAGTGAGAGTCAGGAAGTGGAACCGGACGAGAGAGGAGGGGGAGTGGTCGCAGGCGAGCCCAGGAACCGGGCTGGAACAGGCCGGGGCGAGCGTGGAGACGGTCTGGGTGTGAAAGGGAAGACCCCGCTAACCCAGAGAGTGCTACACGCCAGAAGCCCGCCACGGACAGTCCGAAGTCAAAGCGAAGACAAACTGAAGCCGCACATGCTGTTACACTGAAAATTTGACCTGTTCAATTCTCTCAATAAAGTTTTACAGTTTTCTCTGAAAAAATAAACAAATAAATAAAACCGACCTACCAAGATTGATACTACCAACTGTGAAGAAATGGGTCCTTTCATGGGGTGCGAACTGAAGGAAGCAATTTCACTGTACCCATTAACATTCAAAATCTACATCGTTTTTAATCTAGCAATTCCAGGAAGCCAGAGCTATACTTATAAGAATAAAAATGTCCTGCATATGAAAATGAAAAGTTGGTTGCAAAATAAAGATGCTATAATCCCATTAATGTTAATTATATATACAAACTAGCTGATGTAACAGACTTCAAAAGAGTGGTTTCAACAAGTCAGTATTTGACTCCCAAGTAACAGGTCAAAGGGAAGCAGCCCAGGACTGGCAGGCCAAGTGCTCCATCCTCAGCACACGACTTCCCTCTCTCGAGACGCCAGCAACACAGAGGCTCCCACCCGGCCTCCCGGCCAGAAAGAGAGGGGAGTGTATACCCCACTTCCTTATTTAAGGGCCCAATCTGGAAGTTTTATTCACATCCCTTTGCCTATAACAGTCATGTGGCCACAGTGAACTGTAAGAAAGGCTGAGAAGTAGTCTCTGGCTGAGCAGCCACGTGTCCGGGTATAACTCAGGAATTCCATCCAACAGGGAAGGACAAAACAGAGCTCTAGCAGCATCGGTGCCACTTGCTTTAGTGAATGCACAGAAACTAGCCTGGAAGAACACACACCAAACATAGCTCTGGAACAGGAGCAAGACTGGCGGAGGGGTGGGCAGGCGGAGCATTGCTTGAAACTTTTTAACAGCGATGGTATATTCATGTAACTAACTAGGGAATTTTTAAAAATTTGACAAAATTTTAAAATTCTTTATTTCTACCAATATATCATGTTAAGTACGTTAAATCTATCTACATTGTACAAAGCTTTTAAAGTTCTAAAACTTAGACTTTATCTAAATAAGTTACTGTATACTGTTAAAAACCAATCTACTTACAGCACTGCTCTCCATCAAGGACACGTAACGACAATGTGTGCAGATTTCCGTACTCAGACACCACCTACTCGAGGCTGCACGTCAGTGGCAGAACTGAGACCAGAACTGGAACAAGGACCACCTTGCTCTTACCGCATCGTAACTTTGGACAGTATTTTTTACTTGAAGAGAACGTTACATCTTCTCTAGTTCAGTATAATTTAGATTTCACACACTATAGATGTAATGCCCGAACGCTTCACACTCATGAACTGGGTCAGTACTTCAACCTGAGAACACAGGGGACACAATTTCCTTACATGCTAATGATTATAAAAATAACAAAGAGGTCCCCAGAGACAAACAAGTCATGAGTTTTGACTCCTTTCTCAGCCAAGTACTTAAATTTAAGATTTATTGATCTGTTTAAAAATTCCTTCTATGGCTTCTAAGATAATGATGGCAAAGTAACCAAAATAATATAATCTTCCTCCTTCAATATATATGAACCAAACTAAAAATAGAAAAAAACTGAACAGCTAGAATCCAAAAGAAGCAGAAAATCCTGGCAAGAATCATGTCTCTAACTAGGACATCTCTGTCTAAGGAAATGATTCTTGGCCTAAGAAAATACCAGAGCAGTGAAAGCAAAACCTGTGTCCTCCCACCAAAGCCTCACGCAGCCCAGCGAGGCTCCCCAGACCAGACCGCTCCTCTCTAGGTCACAGGGAAGAGCAGACAGAAGACCTGAACACGCTGCCCCTTTAAGCCTGAGCAAGATGTAAAGAAACAGCATGCGTGGAAGACAAGCACAGCACCGAAAAGTGAGAGAGGGCAAAGAGCAGCCAGAGAAGACAAATCCCAGAAACGAGCTGCACTGGGACGGCTACAGAGGAAATCTAAAGAATATAGTGAATTCAACAAAGCAAGACTTCAGAGATGAGAGAATAAAATTACCACAAAAAGGAAACAAGAAAAACAAGAATAAGAAAATAAACTGAGGCCCAAGGCAACACCATCACAGAACCATAAACACATAAGCCATAAGCCGCAGTCAGAAACAGAACAGCCTCAGCTGAAAACCACACCATGGAAACAGGCATCACAGCGAACGGCACAGTGAGCGCCACAAAAGCAGGCACAAGGCGATGGCAACTGGAGAAGACAACCGAGGGGAGGGCCAGGGCTCCGACAGGACACGACCAGCACCCTCGGCAAGGCCAGCTCCACAGAGGAAGCAGAAGGGGCCAAAGACACCGCCAGCCTGCACACAGAGAGGGGCCCGGAGTGGGGTCGCTGCGTGGTAACGGTCTGCCGTGACGCTGGTGTGCACGCACTTGTGTGGTTTTATGGACTGACTTTTGGTTCTGCTTGGATTTCTTAACAATAACACATTTTGTTTTCTAAAACCAACAGTCAAAAAAAGATGCCCTTTGCTTAAAGCCATAGTAAACTGAATACACTCCAACTTTCCACGAATACATGTCTTATCATTTATTACCACACTATTTCCTGCTTTATGAATAAAAACACCTGCCAATTCAACAGTACCTTAAAAAGAGGATTGTTTAAAGGCAATTAATATGATTAACAAATAACAGATAAATCTGACCTTTTTTTGGGTGGCAAACAATAAATTTAAATGTTTAAAAGTTATGTATCAAAATAACGCTATTAATCAGATACTGATGAACTAATTTATTGAACAAGTCTGACTGAATGTAAAACCTGTTTTTAGCACCACTAAAAAGAATTCTTGAGATTTCTGTTCTGCAAACTTCTAAATGTGTGCTTCCCGACAACATCTTTTGGGTAAAGGAACAAATGTGCTCCAAGGAGTGAATGCTAGGTCCCTGATTTCATAACATTAATTCAGAGTGCCAAAAAAAAAAAAAAATCAATCCAAGTATTTTCTGCTTTAGTTAGCATTATTAAAACTTTTAAGTTTCAGAGAAAAATTTCTTCTTCCTTACAGTTTTAATTTTGAGGTAGATGTCATGCAAAGTAAACATTACGTGCAGCCAACTTCAGTCAACAAACATGATTATTAATTCAATTAATAATCAGAAATCTCCATTAGAAAAAGTGAACCGCAAGTTTAGGAAGCAACGTTGGTCAGCAGTATTCTGGCTTGAGTTTCCAAATTCCTTCACCACCAGAAGTTCTATGAAAAGTGCACAGATTTCTCAACAGTTCTCGGAAGACGCAAGACTGAGACACAGACAGCTTGGATTCAAACTCCTGCAGTATCTCCCTCGTGCTGGCCTGGCCATCAACGTGGGCCTGAAAAGCAATGAAGTTTCTAATTTCCACCAGAAGGTCGTCATGTTCTGTGGAGAGTGTCGGGGCTGAAGCCTCTTGAAGGGGGCCACTTTCACTTTCTAACCGCTCTGGCAGAATCAGGTGGTTTCTAGCTCTCATTTTAGCCAAGAGTGAGGAGGAGGTGAGGGCCCCAGATGAAGACTCAGCATCTTCTGCTCTTCCGCTAAAATGCTCTGGAACATTACCTTTTCCTTCCCTTTTCATTACGCCATCCTGGAGAAAGAAGACACCGCGCTGATATATTTCATTTCTAGTTTATGCTCCCACCTGCTTCCCCCAAAGGCTGTGACAGGCCACAAGATAACACGTGTGCCAGGGAAGTGAGGCTGATGGGGCGAGGTGGAGAGCCCATCCAATGCAGAAGGGAAAGAGGAGAGTCAACGCTCAATAATCCCACTGCTAGAGAGCATTTCCTAAAAACAATAAATCAATTAAAAGGAAGGACAACCGATTCACGCCGTTCGGTCACCATTCTGCATAGTAGGGGGAAGGCAGAGTGGAAACGGCCGGCTCCCAGGCAAGGTTCCTAGGAACTCTGTCTCTAGGAGGCCTGGGACAACTTTCAGTGTTTGTGGGCTTTTCCTGTTCTTCCTTCCAAATGGACCCTGATCCACACGCTGTGGATGAGGAACTACCCACATACCACAGCTATACTTACTTTCTTTCACTTTTAAGCCTTCTTACCCTTTTCCTACCTTACACCTAATGTGAGTTTCCTTAAAATAACACAAATCTAACTTTGCAAGGGCCTCAAATCCCTACTGCTAAAAGCATATAATATGGGAAGTCAAAAAGTTCTCTATTCCTAAGTATGTTTACATTAATTTAAAATTGGAGTCTGAACCCGGGAGTGTTAACATAATCCTCTACCAGAAAGACCAAAGAAAGTACTGAATGGTGCAGTCTGGCCTAGTTTTATCCACTGAAGTATTCAAGGGCACTGCAGTATTGCAGGGCATTCGAGAACATGGAGAGAGATGCGCACTCTGCTCTAGCAGCTGGTGAATTATAGACAACACTCAGGAGGCTTTCTGGACCTTCTTTCCAGAGGGCAGTGGTCTCTGGAGCTCGTACTTCCCCTCCAGACAGGCAGGCTGTGCTAGCAGTGACACATCTATCCCCGTATTAACCTCTGAGGGCAAAACACATGCTGCCGCAGATTCGGGTTACAGACTTTTGTCTTTTAGGAAGTTAGGTGGCTCTTTTAAGATTCCAATGAAAGTACATCATAAATCAGAGCATACGACACAGTATCAGGTATCATCATGCGATAACCATTTTCTTCACATCAGAACCAGGGGAAATTGTCATGGTACTTCCATCAAGCAAGTCTCACCCTGAAAAGCAGAAAGGCTATCATATTACCTGGCGCTTCTCTGCTGGGGACGCTGAAGAAGGATGCTGCACAGAAAATTTAGAATTCCTTTTCTGACCAAATCTACTCCTAAATAAAGAAAGAAATCACAGCAGATTAAATGTTTGCTTTTGTGACGTAGAGATCAAAACACCATTTCAACCACGAACCTCCTGGAAACGCTTTCATGCGCATGGCTATTCTTTCACGCCGTGCCGTTTCTGCCCTGGCCCCAGTTTCTCCACGGCACTCTCCTGGGAAGCAACCCCCGCGTCTCAGAGTGAGAACCACTCAATAGTTCAACACATGATGGAAATCACTCTTTTAGAAAATTATTCTAAAAGAGCATACTGAATAGCAGAGTAATTACTAATTACTGTAAACTGGGTAATTATCTTATTAAAGTTTAATCGTTATTCTGTATCTCTTACTATTTCTAATGCCACCAAACAAAACTGATCACTTCTCCTTCCCATGAAAAGTCACTTTGGAAAAACGGAGATAAAAGCAAGGAAGAAGGTAAAATTACAGCAGTATTTCCCAAGTCATCCAAACCTGGCTGACACAATCCCTCCCCAAGGGACTTTCTATGACTGCAGACACACAAGGTCTAAGCACCCACACCCGCCCTGACTTTGTCTTCAGCTAGCTGCCTCACAAGCACTGCAGGCAGCACGCTCTTACTTTAGTCCTGCTGGAGCACCAGAACTCCCCCTGTGGCCAGTCCAGGTGGGAACCCCAGACCCTGCTCCCAGACACCGCTGACGAGAGAGCCGTAGAGCTTTCAAGGCGTCCTGGGCCACTCGACTGGCTTCTGCCTCCACCAGCACGTAATCTGGGCTGGCTCCATCCATGATGGCATCGTGCTTCATGACACTGTGCACACCAACTAACGAGAAGGAAAACGCAAAGTGAGATTTCAGTCTGTCCACAAGATACCCTTCTCCTCTGTAACGGTCGAGTGTTGCGGTAGTCAAAAAATAATGAACATTCTTAGCTGCTATTTACCAAGTGGCTATTATGACCCGGAACTTCACCAACGCCATTGCTATTCGTACTTGCTACTACCCTAAGGTTTTATATTAACTGAAACATGATATTTTAATCACAACCTTAACATTTAACCTCTTTCTTGCTACCTGGAAGGGAAGCAAAAACCTTCTATCAATGAACTTTTTCATGAAAGGAAAAATATAAACCAGAATTATAAAATTTCTAAAAAATAATGACCATAAAAACACTACATACCAGAATCACTGAGATACATTTAATGTAGTGTTAGTGGAATATTCAAAGCCTTGAATACTTCTATCAATAACAACAAAAGAATAAAAATAAATGAATTAAAATTCCAGGTTAAAAAGTTATAAAAAGAAAAAAATTAAGCCAAAAAACCCCATCTAAATACAACAAAAACAAAAGCACAGCAAGAAAGTAATAAAGATAAAAGCAAAAATTAATGAGTAGAGGATAATCATAGATCTAATAAATAAATCAAATTCCCGGTTTACTAGGAAAAAAAAAATCACAAAACAGACAACCCACTAGCTTAAACAATTTAAAAAGAAAAACAAATTTATAAAATTATAAATGACAAAGGAGAAATTAATTATCTTGAAATAAAAGCAATTTTTAAAAAAAATCATTATAAGAGCATTTTATATACCTTGTATGCAAACTTGAAAACTAGACAAAATACATAATTTCCAAGGAAAACAGACCAGTAACTGTAGAAGAAACAAAAGAATTTACCAAGGAACTATGACACAAAAAAGTATCAGGCCCAGATATTTCCATAGAATAATCCTAATAAACCTTTGAAGATCAGATAGTTCCAATGCTACATAAATTCAGAGAACTGAAAATGAAGGAAAACTTCCAAATTCTTTTTATGAAACAAGTATAATATTGACAACTAACCTTGAAAAAATAGTACAAAGAAAACTACAGACCAATATAATTGATGAATATAAATGAGAAAATACAAAATATGTCAGCAGACAAAATGCAGCAGCAAAGAAAGCATAATATACTATGATCAAGTAGAAGTTATGAATTAATGTTGGGAATTCAAGGTTCGTTCAATAGTAGAAAATCTATTATATGACAAGCCTAAAATGGTTTATTATCTCCATAGATGTTATTTCTATAGAGCTAGAAAATGCCTTTGACAATTCAACATCCACACCCAATAAAAACACTCAAGAAATTGGGAATTGACAGATACTTCCTCAGGTGGCGGGAAGAGGGGAATAAAAATTTTTTAAAAATTGAAATTAAAAAATGTAATAAAACATATAGCTTAGTCTTAACACCAGACTCTTAGGCTGGGTGAGGTGGCTCACACCTGTAATCCTAGCATTCTGGGAGGCCAAGGTGGGAGAATCACTTGAGGTCAGGAGTTCAAGACCAGCCAGAGCTACAGCAAGACCCCATCTCTAACTAAAAATAGAAAAATTAGCTGGGCGTGGTGGCATGTACCTGTAGTCCCAGCTATTCGGGAGGCTGAGGCAGGAGGATCACTTGAGCCCAGGAGTTTGAGGTTGCTGTAAGCTAGGTTCAAGCCACGGTACTCTAACCCAGGCAACAGAGCGAGACTCTTGCCTCAAAAAAAAAAAAAAAAACCCCACCAGATTCTTACTCAGTGGGTAAACAAACACCGGAGGCTATTTTCACCAAGAATGGGAAAGATAAGATGTCCATTATCTCCAATACTTAATGTTTACTTCGTATTTGCCAAGTGCAATTAGAAAAGGGAGATCAATTAGAGACATGAATTGAAAGTGAAAAGGTGAAATTTTCTTTTTTAGTCTTTTTTTTAATGATAGCATACCTAGAAAACCCTACAGAATTAATGATAAAACTTAAACAATAGAATTCAGAAAAAATAAAAGGATATAAAATTAACATACAGAAACTTATAACCTACCTTCCTATTCACAAACAGCCAGTTAAAAGATACAATGGTGGGAAAAACTCCATTTACGGTAACAAAAAAGATAAAAAACTTAGGAATAAACCCAAGAAATACGTAAAGCCTACATGGAGAAAATTTATAAATGCTCCTGGCAAGACATATTATTAGGCTTGAACAAATATAAAGACATCCCTTGTTCTTACGTAGAATTACTCAATAAGCATTCTCCCTGAGTTAATTATACATTTAATGCAATCCCGATAAAATAACAACTTTTTTTATGAAGCTAGACAAACTGATACTCAAGTTCACATGGAAAAATAAATGTGCATGAATAGTTAGGAAAATACTGAAAAGGCAAAGTGACATCCTACTGAAGAGTAAAAGACACTGAAATTGTTAACAGTTTGGTGTTGCAGCAGGAATAGACAAAGCAGGGGATGGACCAGAAACTCCAAAAACAGACCCAACTACATATGGAAGTACATTATATGATAAAGGTGGCATCTCAAATCACTGGGGAAAAATAAATTTTAAATAAATGATGCTAGAAAACTTGGGGAGTTATTAGAAACAAGATAAAATCCATACCTCATATTCCAAATAGGTCAGAGATCTGAATGTAAAAAACCATACAGTGGTACAAGAAAACATGGTGAATTCCTGTATTATCTACACGTAGAAAATCACCATTGGCAACTACTGTAATAATAACTGGCTCAGGAAAGAATTATCAATGGATGTTAAAACTAATAGATAAAAGTTCGCTGTGAAATAGGATATTTACACAGTCTTAAAGTACTTTCCTTCAAAGTACAAATTAATTAAAAGGGAAAAGTATTAACTTTTTAGTGCTGAGAAATCTGGCAGACTCCACCTTAACAGTGATCTTAAAACCTACACTCTTAACCGCAATAGGAAACCAACAACCACGTGTCTCCTGACAGCCATATCGAGTAAGGCACGGTACCACTTCCGTGGTATTCCTGCTAAAATGTGTGCACGAATGCACATGCGTGTGAATGACAAAGCAAATGTTGAAACACGTTAACAACTGGGGTAAAGGATATAGGAGAGTTCTTTGTACTATTCAAACTTATTTCTTTAAGTTTGAAATTATTTCAAAATAAGAAATTAACAAAAAAAGTAACAACGCTAAACAAAAGTCTTTCTGAAATGCCATACATAAACCTGCCTTGTTAAACTTAGAGTACCGCGAACAGCAACCCTCGGTAACTCAAGGCTGCCACGCTGTGTGGATGACGACTGCTAAGGGCTGGACAAGATGAAACTCCCAGCGACGGCTAAGCTGCGCAGGGCTATGTGTCCTTCACGGTCTTGAGCAACTGCTCCATCTACTCCTGATTTTTCTCCCTTGGGATTAGCTAGCTGCTTTCCTACTTCTAGGATGCCTGCCTCTGGCCACACTCCTGTCTCTCTCACCATGATCTGTCACTTTAATGTCCTGTGGTTGGAAAAATCAGGTAAATACAGCACGGAGAGAAACTGCCTATTAACATTCAGGTAGTACACATCGATTTAAAGCTCTGCACCCATCCTGTAAGTGGCCATAAGTCAAGTCCTATTGTTTTCCTCACACCAAACACAAACATTAACTCAAAATGGATCAAGACCTGCATATAAGAGCTAAAACTGCTGAAACTTAGAAGAAAACATATGAGTAAACATCCATGACCTTAATTATGCAAAGCCTTCTTGGGTATGGCAATAAAAATACAAGTGACATAAGACCAAAAAATAGATGAATTTACCTTCATCACATTAAGAACTTTTTGCTCACAGGATACCATCAAGAAAGTGAAGTTCTTCAGGAAGAGGGAGGGCTAAATACAATTTCCAAAATATCAGCACATTTCAAATCTGAGTTTTTGAAGAGAAGCAGTGCCGGCTGACAGCCCGCTTTGCACCACGAGTGAAAGGCTGCTACTGCCGGCAACAGCCCGCTCATTTCTGCTCCCAGCGCCCCTGTGGCACACGCAGCAAGCAAAAGGATTACCTGATTTTTTGAAAAGCTTTTCCAAAACGTAATCGTCATTGCTCTGTTCCTTGGCCTCACTCCTGTTCTCTTCATCTTGCTTCTGGTACAGCCTTTTCTTCACCAGGTGTGGAATCCTAGTTCCTTCAAACCTGGCGTCTCTGCGATGCTTAGAGTTCCTAGGCTTTTGCTTTGGTCTCACATGTTTCTCCAGCGTTTCTGCTTCTGCCACATTCTGATGTTTTGTTTTTGACTTATGCTTACAGAAATTATTTTCCATTTGTCCATTCTCCCAGAGAGGTTCCGTCTGACCCTGGCAGCTTTCTCTTTCATCAGAGAGACCCTGCTTTTCATCGGTGCTTTCCTCACCAGATCGCCTGGACATACTGACGATTCCGGAAGAATGCGAACATTCCCCATTTCCACTAACCACTGATGACTGCTCTGGTGTAGACACCGCGCCTGTCTCTTCTCCAGGCCTATTGCTGCTAGTTACAGTACTGCTCATGTGAGGGTCACCTTTCAAAAGACCACCTTGATTAGAAGTCAGTGCAATAACTTTGGCGCCTACAGCCTCAGATTTCTTTTCAGATGATGTGGCATCATTTGCAGATGTACTAGAATCAGGGAACTTTTTGCATTTTGGAGCATCATGGTCTGTTCCAAAGGCTGTTTGGATTTTTCTTTTTAAATGGCGTTTGGGTGTCTGAACATCTGAATCAGTTCCTGTTAAGAGGAAAGACACAGTTAATATCATACTGCATAATTCTTATATAACTGACTAGTTCGAATTAAATAATTTTATGTTAATACCTGCAAAAATAGCACTTGTTTCAGTGCTCTGGGATGCATCGGGACTAGTCAGAGTAAACAGCTCATAAAGGTCATTGGATTTGAAAAACCGCCTTTGTTTTGGATCTTTTAGCACTCTATTTGTCAAAAACTGCTTGAAGATTTGTCTAAAAAGATAAAAATCAAAGTGGTATAAAACAATGTTTGGCTCTACCTCAAAATTCAAGTTATAAAACAATATAAGATAAATATGATAGCAGCTGTACAAATGGCTAAATATTAATAAGCCCCCAAAGTTTCAGTCTTGAAAAATTACAACTCAGGAAGTATATAACACTTCGGTTGGTCTTGCATGTCTTACGGAACTTAAATTGGAAATGATAGCTTATTATTTACACCCAGCACGCTTTTTCAACCTCCAAGATCCTTCCACACACTCATGTGACTCACAGCCTCTCTGAGCTGCAAGGAGTCGGCCTCCTTGACTCTCAGACCGAGAGTGCGGTGCCTTGCCCTGCCCTGCTTGTGGTGGGGCCCAGGAAACTCTCTTAGCTCACTCCCACCTGTCTCCTCCAGCTCCCACCTGCTGGCCCACTCTGCTGAAGACCCACACCATCGTCACTCTTCACAGGTATCCCCACACAGCAGCACTGCCCCCCGGCATTGATTCTCCACGCTGAAGCCTGTACCTCTAACAGGAAGCCCTCCTCTCACAGGATTCGCCTCATCTCCCGCCCTCTCACAACAGGCCCTTGAAGAACATGGAACATTCTAGGGGTGGCCGAGCACAAGGTGGAGAGCGGGTAGCTTCCTACAGGAGCTGGACCACAGCGCAAGAGCCGTCCTTGGTGGGGAGGGGAGGAGCTGGCAAGGCCTCGGCTCTGCTGTCGGAGTTAGCACGGCCTGAGACCCCCTAGTCATGACACAGCCAGAGGGAGGAATGGTGTCCTGTCAGCCACTCAGGGCATCGGAGTCAAAGACCACCAAGACACCCACTTGGTCACACCTGCATAGTGTGTGTAATTAAATGCCAATATGGCAGCATTCAACTTTGTCACTTTTTAAAATTTTTCTGAAAGTGGTACACTACAGTAGGTAGGAACATTTTCTCTCAAAGAATAATTAACATGAAGTTCACATATAAGTGGTCCTTGAAGCAGAACAAAGTACAAAAATTATCAGGTTCAAAGACATTTCTTAAAAACTCATAATAAGTCATCTAAGTTTATTTTAATGGGAAAGAATACAAAATAAAAACAAAAAACTATTAAGATGTCCCCCCTTAAGTTATAGTAACTATTACTCTAAGATGGAAAGACTTTTAAAACAACACTTTAAAAAAATTCCTGCTCAAAGCTCTGGTCCCAGCGTGGAGCGTGGCAGCCAGTACTGACCGGTGGTAGATCTTCTCTTCGATGGTGCCCGCGGTCAGAAGCCTGTACACGGTCACCTGCCTCTTCTGGCCTATTCTCCACGCTCGCTCCCGGGCCTGCGGCAGAGAGAGACACCCTTCCCAGCAACAAGCACCTCTGACTAGAAGAAAAAAGATAGCTGCTTGCTCCTTTTCACTCCAGAGGTGGAATTCTGGCTAACGAGGCCACATACCCACAAGGGCTACGAAGGGAGATAAGCAGTCAACTGACAGACACAGAACTGAGACATCTCTACGGGTAAAAAACGTTTATAACCTCGCCTGTGTTCTCTTTACCCCAAATCTAGGAATGGATTCTATGCGCAAACTGCTGACTGTTCCTGTCTGTGGGACTCTGAAGGGCTTCTCCCTTCATGCTGAAGAACAGGAAACAACCGACATGTGACTGCACACTGAAGCCAACCAGAACATCACAGGACAATCCCAAGTGCTAACTGTGAAACATTTCTACTACATACGTATGTGTGTATGTGTATATATACATATACACATGTATGCACATATATATTGTGTTTACATATACAGACACACATTCTTTTATAAAAAACAAAAAACGGACCTGCGTGTCTGTGCTCGGGTTCCAGTCAGGGTCATAGATGATGACTCTGTTTGCCCCCGTCAGGTTAACGCCGAGGCCACCCACCCGAGTGGTCAGAAGAAACACAAATATGGATTTGTCCTAGAGGCAAGACACACAACACTCAGTGCGCACATTTGTGACCAGTTACAGCTCTTCACACGTTCCACACGTGGAGCCACTGGGCTGATCCCAACCCAAGCAATGCTTATGTCTAGAGACCTCTGGTGAATCAAGAGCACACTTCAGGGCTCTTACTTTTAATATTAATTATATTAGCAATATTTTAAAATTGGGTTTTCAAGAAGGAAAATACATGCTTTGTTTAAACATACACATGCATGCACGCACCTCTCAATAATCCAAAAGTGCACTGAGTTAAAAGTAAAAAGTCCCCCTTCGCCCCCTAGCCAAGCCCAGAAGTAAGCACTGCTCGGGTGGGTGTGGGGGGCTCACTCCTGTCCCTCCACGTACAGTAGCACCATGTGACTTCTGCTATGTTCGCGTGTTACCTCGTTGTATCTTGCAATCAGTGGTTGTCTTGAAGCGATTGTGGTGGTACCATCCATCTTGAGGTAGGAATACCTTTGGGCTCTAAGAAATACTTCAAGTATGTGCAGCATCTGTTGGGAGTTGGGGGACAAGAGTTTTCAAATCGAAGCCACGCTCCCAGAGAGTCTTCTGTGTTTGTGTTGCACCTTCCAACAGGCCTATGTTAAAAGGGGTTTCTTAATTTAAGGCAGATAAATATATTGTTACAAGAGTAATTTTGGTATTTCCTTATGGTTAATTCTTACAATTTTTATAAAAAGTCTGAGCTCAGGCCCAAATTCACCAGCACACCAGAATCACATGGTGAGATTTTTTTAAAAAGTCAACTTCCGGACACCACTAGAGAAAGGCCAAACTCCCAAAGAAGGCTACAGGCTGCCACCTGAGCATCTGCGGAAGACTTTCTTTAGAATCATTATTTTAGATTATATCCCGTTTTTTGAAGATATGAGTGTGACTCATAAAGAACCCACTTGTCTCTTGCGTGAGGTCTGTACACTCACCTGTCTTGACTGAGAAAACAGCAACACTCGCTGACCCTGCTTGTGCCATATTTTCAACAAAGACTCAACAACAATCATTTTGCCAGAACGTTTCCAGTATCCAAACTGATCTTCTTCTAGTTCATCTTCCGGAAGACCTTTGAGATTCTTGGTACCTCCAGAAAAGAGATCAGGGTGGTTGCAAATTTTTCTTAGGGCAATAAGTCCAGAGAAAATCTATGGTATGAAAGAACCACACGTGTACTCAGATTACCCCATGTAAAATGATATTCACTCCGGAAGGAAGGGAAGGAGGCTATCCAACATGTAACATAGATTAAAAGTAATTCTTCACCAGTTTCTTAGTTTCTTCCCTAATCACAGCAAGCTGGAAGAAATTAACTTTCACTCATCTTCTTTCTCTGACAGGACAAGTTCTCTGGAAACAAAAAAATTCTATTGGACTGAACAGATTTATAGGGGTCCTATTTAATGGCTCATAATTCACTTTCCCTCACTAGAAAAAAATGTATGCAATTCACAGCATTATAAACATGATATAAAAAAACTGACTTACCTTTTAAATATAGATCAGAAATGTCATATGAATCTAAATTTGGAGGAATCAGTCATGTGACTTATCAAATGCATTTAAATATCACACTCCTAAGTATCTCACTAAAAGTTCTGTAGTTTTAATACAAGTCAGAGGTTAAAGTTCCATTTACCTTTACATATCAGAAAACAAATTTGCATGAAAAATTAAAAAATGGGAAAGATGCAAAGGACGGTTCATGCAGTAGGAGGGCACAAGAGACCAGGGGTGGGTGTCCCCGCCCCCAAGCCCATGAGAGCAGGGCGGCCTTAACACAACTTGACTAATGGGGCTCTTTCACAGCTTTCAGAGTGTGACTCAAATTAAACTCACTGTTATAAAAACTCAAGTAGAAAAAGAGAAATCATAAATTAAGCCAAGCATCAAAGGGTATGATAGCTGTAACTATAAACAACAGTTAAGCAAATTAACAGTAAAAGATCTGGAAAAAAGATGTGAACAAATCAGAAACACTGTCAAAACTCCCCAAAGAGCCATCTGTAACTGATTTTTCTTCCTTTCGATCTGCACTGTCCAATCCAGTAGCTGCTGGCCACATATGCCTACTGAACACCTACCTGAAGGGTGGCTAGTCCAGACTGAGATATGTCGCAAATGGAAAACACATGCTCCATTTCAAAGACTTAGTACAAAGAAAAGTAAAATATCTCAATCATTTTAGAATTTTGATTACATATTAAAATGATACTTTGGATACATCAGGTTAAATAAAATATATGATCAAAATTAATTTCACTTGCTTTTCTTTTTCCCCTTTTTAATGTGACTACTAGAAAATTCACAAGTGTGGCTTGCATTCTGTCTCCGGTGGATAGTGTGATCCAGACCACCTAACTTGGAGGGACATGAAGAAGGGAAGATTGAGATGAATAAATGTGAATGACCGGTATATAGACACCAATGATAGAGGAAGTAAGAAATCGTGAGAGATGGTTAAAAGAACTGAAATGACGTAACCTGGAAGAGAAAGTCCCTGGATGTCATGCACACAGGCAGCCGCGTCACCCCATTCTTCTCTTCATGTACCTACGAGCACGTGAGCAGGCCAGTGTGTACTTCAGAGCACACAGTGCACAGTGCTACTCAGCTGCGCTCCAGTGAGCACGCAGCAAGGACCACGGGCACAAAGGGCAACGTGACTTGAGCACATGCAAGCACGCGCTCGCTACAGGAAGGCCTGACATCAAATGCACTGGCTTCCTAAGGTCTATTCTGAAAGCACCCCACGAAGACAGCTCGCCCAGGTGACAGCAAGGAGGGTGTGTGCTAGATCACTGTGGAATCTCCCTGGCCTGGGAATCGCATGTGTCAGATCGTAAGACACAACTCACAGGTTAGGACGCTGACACACGAAGGGAACAGCTTACCTGAAGCTGTGGACTACATGCTGACTATAAACATACCACATACGCTTATCGAACAGACACACACCCGGAGTCGGTACCAAGTATTGCTGATAGCTAAAATGTCATCACCTACAGAAAAATCCATAAAAATGATGCTTCTTCCGTGTGCTCACACACCCCAGCAGTGTGGGCTGTCCCCTACATTCTGCATGAGATCACCAGTCCTTGCAGGACTCGTCACTGAGATCCCGTCGCTCAGTGAGGTTCTTCCACTGGACCACACAGCGCGGGCCTCAACAGTAACAAGACCACATTACTGACGAAAAGGCAGTGTGCTAAATTTAGTCATGCGTTCTCTTACTTCCAGAAGGGCTTCACATTCAGCGAGGGTTCTCACTGAAATGTTTTCAAGAGGGTCACAGGGAACCCCTGGCCCAGTGGCAGCATATGCCATCCGAGTAAAATGATGCCCAGCTTCCAGCACACGTGCCTCAGCCGGCCCATGATGTTTCCATCACTTGTGCAGTGCCAGCAGCTCATTCTCACACCAGTGCAGTGGCGCAGGTGTCCCCAAAGCCACATTCCACCACACTGATATTATACACATAGCGGGCTTTTCAAAGAAGACACTACCTAGTAACTTCTGAATTCTGGGCAATAGCAGAAAGAGAGCTTTCTCAGTATAAGGAACAGAATGACCATAAATAAATTCCTTTCACACACTGGGCACAATGAGAATTAAAGCCAGAAACATCCGAACCAGAATTCTATCTGGTTTTAACATCGCAGTGGTTCATAAACATTTATCTAAGCTGATAAAACTTAAGAATCCTCGCGATCCTCTTCACAGTACGTCATTTGTTCATAATTTCTGGAAACACCCTGACATCCACCCACCTGCCACGTAAGAGCCTCGGAGTAACAGCGACTACACGGCCTGGTGGTCACACCTGCGTCTGGGTTCCAGTTTCACAGCTCACGGCTCTGCGACCTTCCCCCAGTCAACTAACTGCTCTACACCTTGTGCCTCCGAACCATAAGCTGACCCCACATCTACCATGAGTGAACTGCCATTATGTGAAACGTTGGCACATTCTAGATCCTGGTTTCCTTTCCTCCCACAGTTCCCTGGGTGCACAGTTCATTTCTCCAGCTTCTACTCTTTAGCTGACCTGCAACTCTCCATTGAGAATCCTGTACACTTCTTTGGAATCAACGAAATTTTGGTAGACTTTATGCTGCTCATCTGTAAGACGGCAAAATAAGACCTATAGGGGAAAAAAAACAAAGAAACTGTAATTTCAAAAAGAAATTAACAGAATAATTAAAATATCAACAAAATTTCCTAATCAGAAGAGCACACAGTATGCAATTTTAATAATGCACCTCTTATTAAAACAACAAAGATGACAATACTTCTCATGGCTGAACAGAGAGCACAGTCCGACCTGCTCAGCAGCCCCTCCATCTGGTCACCCACCCACCTCCTGGCCCACCGCACTGCCCCAACAGTACTTGAAGACTGGCTTCCTGCTCACCAGCAAGTTCAGGCCCAGGTGCACAGACCACCCTCCACGCCAGCCTCAATGTGCTGGGACCATCCCACCTCCTGTGACCCTCGGCCATGCTCTCTACTCTGCAGCCCTGACCAGGGACCTTAACCTCACCTGGAACTCTCCCTTGCCTGAAGTTCTAAGTGCGGGCCCACAAGTTTACCAGGCTTGCCTTGGATGCACTCCGACCCCCCCACCCCACTGCACCAACCACTCTGCGCCACTGTGCTCTGACTCTCAACCCCTCTCTTTCTCCAAGTCCACCACCACCCTCATGGTTTGACTTTCTTCCTTGGCCAGTCATATTGCCACTGGATGTTCCTTCAGCCACCCCTCGGCCACCACGTGGACCCTTTTCAATCCCCTGCACCTGCCTGTAAACTTTCAAATGCGGATCAGCTCAGCCATGTACCTTCTCTACTCCTGTGGTCAGTGCCGAGCACTGCTAGAGAACCGCCCCCTTGGTGGCATCCAGCCGCTGCCTACTCTTGCTCCAAGGGGTCCTCCACGCAGTGTCTGGCTGCACAGGCATCGCCCACTGCCCAAGCCACCCACCCACCTTTGTCTCAATCTCTACTTAAAAACAATCAAACAAATAAAAACGAAACAACAAAGATCAAACCCGAAGCTACCAGAATCAGGCATGATTCCCTAGTTTTCACTCCCTGAAACATCTCTATTTCTCCATCCACTTTGCCTCATTTCCTTTACTCCCAGAGGAAGAGGTTCCCATCCAGGATCAAGGCAACCCTTCAAGCTTTGCACTGCATCTGAAAACCAGCTCACCTTCCTCAGGAGAGTGCCCACCCATCAGACTCTCCAGAAGTCGGTGGTGGGGGTGACCCTGAGAGAACAGTGTACAGCCCCCATCTCCACTTCCTGCCACCAGCCAGTCATCAAGCCTGCAGCCAGTGCACGCCTGACCAGTGCCTCCGCTGATGCCACTGAAGCTCTTCCGGACGTCCGCGCGGACAACTTCCTAGCTGCCACACACACCAGGCTCCTCCCAGCTGACCCCACTCACCCTGCTCTCTGACGCCCAGGCCTCCAGAGTCCTCTTCTCACCCCTCCTGCACGCAGCCTCGGCCGCTCAGGCTCCAGGCCGCTCCTCTTCCTTTCTCTCCCCTCACACACTGCTGCTCTCCAGGCTGCCCTCTCTGTTCACCTGACACGTCCTCCCCGGGCAAACCCACGCCTGCTCAGAACTGTGTCACCCCCGCTCGCCGCCAGCCCAGAACTCTCCTCAGAGCTCTAGACTCACTTACAACTGACTCTTGGCAAGTGGAGTCCCACGGGCACTTCCAATATACGCTGAGTTAAACTCATCAGCCATTCCCTCCACGCTGTGTGTCCTTTTGAAACGTCTACTGTGGCGGATCTGAGCGAGGCGCCAGGCCCCTCAGGCTCTCCTGCCGGCCCACCTCTTCTCTCCAAGGCCGTGCAGGACCACCTAACTCATCCTTTTGCCCCATTTTCCTTCCCTTCTGATGTTTTCAAATGCTACCTGAGAAACCCTTCTAAAACATGAACCTGAAGGGGTTTATAATTCTTAATTTCTTAAGTTTGTACTTCAGTCCTTTACCTATAATGACAACAGAGAAAAAGCCTTTCCTCTCAAGCACAAAGTCAACTGAACAAATTATTCGCCAGGTGCCTAGTCCCTGCGAATCATTGTGGCAGGTGTCAAAGGGATTCTTAGATGAGTAAGACGAAGTTCCGACCTCCAGGGGTTCCTAGTCTAGTAGACAGCCCAGCAGGATCTTAAAGGGGAAGTCCATGTGTTTGCTGGGCGTGCAATAAGTGTGGCAAAGCCTCCAGGTGGAGGGGACATCACGTGCCAATGGAAAGAAACACAGGAAGTGATGTGCCTTGGCTACAGCCTGGAGTACGAGGAGAGACACGTGGGGATGCCGCAGAGAACTAAAGTGGTGAAAACAGGCTCAGTGGTGTCCTTTAATAGGCAGCAGGGTGACAGCAAAGGTGTGCTGACAAGAAGACGAGCCTTGGAAAAAGCGATCCAGCAACCACGTGCAGAACTGAATAGAGTGGGGAGCCCCCACGGTTGGGAGGCTGCACTGATTTACGAGGGCAGCCACAGCACGTGAAACAGAGCAAGAGTGGGGATGAACAAGGACAAGTGAAACCCCAGAGCAACCGGCTGATTTGGAATTAGAGAGGCTCAGAGCTGCGGCCTGAGGAACAGGCAGGAAGGGGGAGCTTTGAGGGGAATGCAAAGATAAAGCGCTAAATTCGGAGATGAGTTTTAGAAGAGGCCAGGATGAAAGCAGCCTTGATGACAGATGTTCAGGACCGTTCAGTTTCAACACTCAGAACCTACAATGTGTTTACTCTGGGGCACTGAGCAGAGGGTGCAGTAGCCTGTTAAGATTACAGAACACTGGGTGGAATTGAAAAGGATGATCCTTTAACACCTACTCCCTTGCTCAGTATTTTCCCATGAAATAACTCCTCACTCAGAGCAAAAGCTACAGTCTCTGCATGCCCAGCAGGCCCTTCGCACGCGGCCTCCAGCAGGCAATCCGACTTCCTCCCCTGCCGCCCTGCCCACACCAGCCTGCCTGCTGGTCTGTGCCCAGCACACTGGCACAGTCCACCCCCTGGAATGCTCTGCCTCCAAAACCTGTTGACTTGCTCCTTCCCTTTAGGCCTCTGCTCCAGGGCCAGCGTATCAGAGCTCTTCTCTGAGCACACTTATAAAAGGCCCGATTCCTCAAATCCCTGCCTCAGCAACCCCAGATTATCCTTCAACCCGGCTCATTTTTCTCCACGGTTACTGTCATATGACATCATCTGTATTTATTTGTGACTCTCTCTCCCCCTCAAGAATAAATGTGAGTTCTAAGAAAACAAAACTTGCTTTGTTCACTGCTATATCCCAGAGCCTAGAATCATGCCAGGCACATACATTGCTGGCACCTAATACAGTCTGGAGCATGAACGAATCGGGGGTTTAAGGAAAATGGAGACATTTAAAAGGAGCTGTAGGAACCCCTGTATTAATAAGAGGGAGATCAAAGCCTGTGACTAGAAAAGAGTCCACTGAGGGCAGACACCACAGCAGGGCCACCAGCCCCATACAGGTGTACCCAGCCACGCACCACCCCAGCCACAGCTCCAGGACCACACCTATCAGCCGTGTCTGATTCTCTTGCAGGCATGGGAGAATCAGAGTGAAGGGACAGGCACACCTGTGCTTTAGAAATGCTTTCTTAACTCCTGAATTTACAGACCTGTTCATTTTTATCTGGCAAAGACAGGCTCATCTTGACATCTGACTTCATTCTCCGCAGTAGGTACGGATTTATGGTATCTCGTAAGACACATGCACACTTATAAGCAGTTTTAACCTTTAATAAGAGAAAAAGGGGAACATTACTATATGTTTAAGGAATGCATTTGTTCTTACCTCTCAACTGATTGCATTGCTTAAAAAATAAAGAAACCACCAATGACTATAAAAACTGGTTGGAAATGATTGGAAAATGGTTTGGAAAAGCTAGCATAAGTTCCGTATACTCCAGAAGGTAGCAGCTTTCATGATATCAGTCAAAAAAAAAAAAAAATTTAATCTATTTAACAGAAACATACAACAACCAAAAAAAACGCTGATAATTTTGTGTCTTATTCCTCTTCTATGCTTTGCTTAAATTATTATTATATAGTTAAAACTTAAAGTAGAGTTATTTGGCTCCTGACCACCCTCTAGGGGAAAAACCGCTTACACATGAATCTCTGCTTATGATCTTGTACTCTCCAAAAGCTACAAAGGAACTGTTACTCTGCAAGACTGAAGATCAAAAGCTAACTCTGCAGAAAAGCTGCAGCAATGGGAGCGACCAGCCAATAAGCAGAGATTACTGCCCACTGGAGATTTATGAGAGTAAATCCGAGAAGAGCCCTCTGATCCCAGAAACGAAAGGTTACTCTGCCCTAAAATGGAGCATATGGTTCCATAATGGAGCACAGCCACATGAGATGGGCACTAACTGTGTGCAGAAAAACAAAGACCCGCCCAGGAAACCACTCCATCTGCAATTCACTTAAAGGCAAACAAAGAATTCAATAAATTATTGATACTTAGAAAAAAATCTAAATAGGCTTAACAACTTAGTAAATTACTGTTTCATAGAAAAAAAGCTCTAGCCAAGTTTAAAGTCAGCTGTAAGAAAGTCAGCTGTAAAATGATCATAACAAGAGCTTGATCATACATAGTACATACAGAAAAACTCAAGTTAAAAAAATTAACATGTTAAAAAACATTTTAAAAGACCCTAAGAACAACTCGCCCAAGTCTGTATACATGTATGTATTAATATATGTATGTGTGTGTGTTGTGTGAATGTGGTACGTAAATATAAAACACAGGGTTTACTTTGAGTGACAGACAACAAAGAAGCTCAAGTAATCAACAACTTTTAGTTGCATATAACCCCTTAAATATATCATTCATGGATAAAAATTACCTTTAAGATGATGATGAGGTACATATTACAATTTCTGATGCTAAGAAAATGAAATTTCCGAATTTAACAGTTAACATCATCGTGCCACCAAGGGAGCAAGCATAGGCAGCATGTGAAGGAAACCGTCCCCACGCCCTCCCTCTGCCCACGCCCTCCCCCAGAAGATGAGCACACTGGCTGGGGAGCTGGTCAACTAAACCAGGGCCGAGCTGGGGAGTGACCCAGCCACTGGGCTCCTGCTCCCTCCTGTGTGATGATCTTACATTTAATTCCAAACTGGCTCCAAGTCTGTTTCTGTTAGTAAAAACACAAGGAGGAAATCATTTGGATGTCTCTATCGCTCCCAATCCCCCAAGGCTATGGAGAGCAGAGACCTCGCTGAGCATGCCCATGCTTCTTCCTGTTCCTCCAAACGTGGAGCTCTGCCTCTTCCAGAGCAGAGTGACCTTAGGCAAGTTGCCAAAACGCTGAGTCTCTGAACATGAGCATGAAATGAGAAGGTCCAACTAGACATCCTGCAGTTTCTTTTCAGTTCTAACACTCCCTGCCCCAGCAGAGCACACCAGTACCAGCAGCAGTCTGCACCTGGGCCGCCAATGCTTCCCCCTCACCTTCCTCCACCTTTCAGGCCCGGGATTAATCGTTCCTTCTCCAGGAATCCTTGCTTGAGCCCCACAAGCTCTGACATTGAGTATCTCCCCTGTGACAGCCCTCAGGACCCAGTACTAGGCCCATGTTGATCTGCCACTTTCCCCCAGCCCACCCCCCACTCAACTAGGAATACTAGTCGAGGGAAGGTTCCGGTTTCCAGCCCCCTCCCATCATTTTAGCCCCAGCTTGACACAAAAAAATACCTGCAGACAGACTATCTTCTAAAGATTCAATAACACATGGCAACCATCACTTAAACAAAAAGGAGCAAATAAAACCAACACCTCTGCTCTCAAGAACCTTACCATCCAGATGGGAAAAAAGATAAGTGCACAAACTCCTGAAATAAGAACTTCAAGGAAGAAACAGACTATGATGACATGGTCTCAAAGCAATTCTCCACAAATGACTCATTGATTCCAAAGGAGAAGTGGTAACTTCACAGAGCTTCAAAATCTGGCCAACGCTACCTTACCTAAGTAATCACAGTTAACAGCACTAACAATGGGACAAACTGACAGCGTGTGCCTCCAGGTACCATGCACTAGGAAAGACGTACCACTTCTGCGGTATCCTGCTAAAGATGCATAACCCAAATCCCATCACGAAGAAATGTACCACAAACCCAAGTTCGGGTACATTCTACAAACTAACAGGCCTGTAGTCTTCAAAAATGTCAAGGTCATGAAAGGCAAAAGACAGACTAGAGGAACTGCTGCTCCAGATTAAAGACGACTAAAGAGATACAGAAACTACCAGAATGACTGGAAAAATTTGAGTGACTACAGATTAGGTAACGGAAATACATCAATGTCAAATTTTCTGATTTTGATGATTTACACTGTGGTTATGTCAGACATGTCCCTGTTCTTAGGAATATACACTGAAGAATTTGGAAGAAATCCAATCCTCCAACCCAGTCATGTCTGCCAGTTACTCTCAGAAGATTCAGAAAAAAATAGCTTTCATTTTGTACATATATACAGGGAAATGGGGGAGAGGGAGGGAAGGAATGATAACGCAAATGTGGCAAAATGTTAGCAAAATGCTAATAATCAGCGAATCTGCGTACAGTGTACATGGGAGTTCTTTTTTCACAATTTTTGCAACTTTTCATTAAGTTTTAAATTATCTCAAAAAATTGTTTAAAAAAAGAATGGTATAACTGAAGAGATTCAGAGAAAGACGAGAGTCCTCACAAAAGTTAATCAAAAATCATTCAATCTCAAAATGTAAAAGATATTAAAATTGTTTTTGACAATCCTCTTATTTTAAAAGTCTAAAATTCTTTTTCTAATTAAATATTCCAAAACACGAGACTGTTGCTTCTGGTGGAAGACCTGCTCCCTGGCTCAGTCACGGGCTGGCAGTGCAGGCCAGCCTAAGGGCTGCGCACACACCCTGCCTCCCACAAGGCTGGAGCCTGCCCACAGGCCACACACCGCCCTTGGGCCGGCTTCACCTCCCGATCTTCCTGCCTGTGACAGCCCGTTCCACCCACCACCCAGGCCTAACACCTCGGGGCTCAGCTGCAGCAAACTCACCACTCCCCTCGCCCCTTTTCTTGGATCTCTTCAGCCTCCACACCTTGTTTGTTCTGCCTAAAAATGTCACCTGGGTCTCCTGCTCCCCACCATCTTTCTCAGACCACCACGTCTGGGTCCAGGTTCTCACCACCCTCACCCCAACGGCTCCCGCAGGTCCCTCAGTGCCAGCCTCCCGCCAGTGACTACTCTGCAGCCCGAACAACCCCCAACAGCCACCGTCTCCACCTCGTAGTGTCCTGCTCAGACACCCACAGTGGCCCAGCCTTCCCTGAGTGCTCCCTTTCAAGGCTGGCCAGCCCCAGCACCCACAGCATCCCCAAGCCGGTCAAGTGGGTCTCTTCACTGCCCTCAGCCACGTAAGGTGGCCACATTCACACCACTGTCCTAATCTAGAATGCCCTCGTGCTTCCTGGCCCATTTTCCCAGAATCAGGGTAAAGGATACACAACTCACTAAGTCTTCCCTGAACAATTCCAATCCTTCCCAGCGTCCACTTTTCTAAGTTTCCCCACTATTTTGTAAGATGCACTACCTGGCCGGGCACGGTGGCTCACACCTGTAATCCTAGCACTTTGGAGGCCAAGGCAGGAGGATCGCTTGAGGCCAAGAATTTGAGATCAGCCTGAGCAAGAATGAGACCCCATCTCTACAAAAAATTTTTGAAAATCAGCTGGGTGTGGTGGCAAGCATTTGTAGTCCCAGCTACTTGCAAGGCTGAGGCAGGAGGATTGCATGAGCCCAGGAGTTTGAAGGTGCAGTGAGCTATGACGACACCACTGCACTCCAGCCTGGGTGACAAAGCAAGACTTCGTTAAAAAAAAAAAAAGGCGGGGAGGGGTAAGAGTCTGAGTTCTACCACACTCATCCCAAATGCTCATCAAGAGAAATAAACTTTAATCTTACAGAAACCACATGAAACTTTAAAAAAAAATACACTACCCCAATTTGCAGAACTGAATTGTATGCTGTCCAGAACTGATTCACTTGTTTCATATTCTGACTGCTCTTCCAACCAGACGTGACATTTTATTTTTATTTCTTATCTGACTGAAACATTCCAGGAACAACAAACACTGAAACTGTTTCATTGCTATTACACAAGGAGAAGTTATTATTCTAGGGCTTTCCTCTAAACAAATATTTCTCATTATTTACTCATTCTTTAAGTGAAAAAATATGATCAGGCAAAAATAATTTTGTGATTTTTACCAGCTACCAGTTTATAAGCCTGGTCATTTTTCTTACATTCTGAATGACTTGGCCAAAAAGTATAATATTTAACAAGACCATTTAAAACATTAAAATGCCAAAAGTGTCATCTGCCTAATACGTTACCTGTACCGGTGAAGCATTTGAATACCCCCCCATGGTGATGGGGACAGAGAACTGCTCCATAAACACAGGCAATGTGCCTAACTTTCCAGGGAAGACAAAGTCAAAGAGGGACCACAGCTCTCGGAGGTTATTTTGCATGGGTGAGCCAGACAAGATGATCCGATGAGGGGTGCGGAACTATTTGAGGAAAGAAAATATCTTTTTTGTTAAGTTCACTTTCTAACAGATGATCACCATCCCTACCCGAAAACACTCGCATGCAATACTGTTATTTAATACCTTTATTCATCATTTCAGTTCCTGTATCATTTTGGTCCTCTCCAAAACACAGACATCTTATGCAATTATAACTCTTCAATTACATTTAGATGAAAAAAAAGGGGAAGAATTTTTTCTTATTGTCCAAGCTGAATGCTATGGATTAGAGTTAGACTGGGTTACATTCTAACAACTGACCCCTAAAAGAGAGTTAAATAATGTGAACAACCAGAATTTAAAAACATGATTATGAGCAAAAATAAAGAATTTTCTGCATCAGGCAAAATGCCTATTTTTAATTTTTTATGAAAGGCACAAGGAGAGATTCAATAAATGTGTTATTAAATGCAGGTTGTTTCTTCTGAATTAAATACTATTCTCCATCTGAAAATGCCCCTTGTTATCAGAGGTCATACCTGTTTGCAAGCAAGGGTGACAGCGGCATTTGGATTTCGAATTTTGTGTCCTTCATCCAAGATCACATAGTGCCAGTCATACCTGCTAATGTCATCTTGCATCAGTCGAATGTAGGAGTAAGATGTGATCAAAATCCCATGACAATGAGCAATATCTCGAATTAGTTTCTCCTAAAACCATAATAAAATGGTAAAGCCAAATTTAAATAAGAAGTGAAATTAAACGAGCACGACTTAAAATGACACCTTGTCAATCATGACACAATCTAAAGCACGTTATAAAAATGTACAAATACAGACATAATACACACAACCCTAATTATACATTATCAGGATTGGAAGTGCACTTTACACACTGTTAACCTGGATGATAGTAAACACTGATACAGCCACTACTCGGGGGGAGGGCGTCTCAAAAAAAGGTAACATAAAGTTATAATATGTAAATACTTACCTTTTATTTTTCCAAATCATTTTTTGTGTCCATCCTTGTTAAACTTAAAACAAGGTGGAGGAAAAATGATATATTACTTTAAAACAAAAGAAAATGGGAGAAAATCCAAGGAACAGGGATGGAAGAGAAATCCCGGAGCTCTAACAATGTTTAACATGAATTCTAGGAGAATAGAGTAGAAAGGATATAACACAATGACTTTAAAAATGGGGGGGAAAAACACATAATCTGAGGTAAGACTTGAGTCTACAATACAAAATGTCCCAGAGTGTCAGGCAGAATCACTGAAAAAAGACATACACCTAGGCATATCCTACCAAATGTCTAAATTCCAAAAATTAAGAAAAATGAAGAGAAAATGCCATAGCTTCTAATCAGAACAAAACAGAAAAAGAAGATTCCCTTCAGAGAAAAAAGACTCTGCCTGTTTCAGAAATCTTTTCGGCAACACTAAAAATGTCAAAAAGCAAAGAGAAAAATCTTTACATAATTCTAAGGGAGAAAAATGGCAATCCTGGAATTCTGCATCAATTGAAACTAGCAGTCATGCTCAACAGAAAACAAAAATTACTCCAGCTTCAGACAGGCAAGGACTCAGAAAATCAGTCACCAAAAGATTGGCTAGCTACCGCATGCTGGACACAGACAATGGAGTGGCGCAGTCATGGCGGAAGAGGGAGGCGTGCACAGACCCGGCGCTTCGCAGAAGAGCCAACGGCGGAGCTCCCTCCCTGCGCACTGGCCAGAGTGCTCAGAGCAGCTCCCTGAGAAAGGACAGGGGGAACGAAAAATCTGGGGCTTCAAGATTGTAACTAATGTACCAGGTCATGCAGCTGGAAAGTGGTAGAGGAGTCAGGATTCAGATGTAGAAAGGTAGCCAAATCCAAAGCTAGGACTACTGAATATTAGGCTACACTGCCTCTTACTAAACTTTAAAAGACAAATTTAAAAAAGGAAAATTGGCTAGGTACAGTGGCTCACGCCTGTAATCCAAGCACTTTGGGAGGCCAAGGCAGGAAAATCACTTGAGGTCAGAAGTTTGAGACCAGCCTGAGCAAGAGCAAGACACGTCTCTATAAAAAATAGAAAAACTGGCCAGGCATAGTGGCACACACCTATAGTCCCAGCTATTGAGGAGGCTGAGGCAGGAGGATCGCTTGAGCCCAGGAGTTTGAAGTTGCAGTGAGCAGTGATGATGCACTGTACTCTAGCTGGCGTGACAGAGCAAGACTCTGTCTCAAAAAAATTAAAAGGGAAAATTATCTGTAATATACATACCATTTGTTAAAATAAGTTATTAAAACATAATAATTAAGTCTAAATAGTAAATACTTTAAAATATAAATGAAACTGTTAAGAAAGGATCTAAAATATTAAAAGGCATACATTTTTAAGTGTTACTGTAATTCCTGTTTAGTTTAATAAAACTGGGAGTGAAATTAGCAGAAAAATAAAAGTGGATTAAAAATCCCGCCCTGTCCAAGGTGGAATGGGGTGGAGCAGAGGTAGTAGATACTGCTTAATTCTTAACCTCAAGAGAAAAATGCATTAAAATGCACTTGTCAAAAATTTAAGGCTATTACTGATTAATAGTTGCTACATTCACATAAATACTAGAAAAGAAGTAGACTGTAGAACTATCAAACAACTATAGGGGGGAAAGTAATAGAAAACAGCAAAAATCACAAAAACCGAAAACAGAAAATATAATAAAGAGAAAATAAGATAGCAGATGTCAGACTAAACACATCAAGCAGGGGTCACCATACGACTGTTAGTGAGTCACTAAACAGTGAGACTTTCCACGGGGTACGGCAAAACTCTAGCCTTGTGTTTAAAGAGACCCAAACCGTCGGCACTGAAAGTTGAAATGTGGAAATTACCAAAGATATACCAAGGAAACAGAAAACAAGAGGGGCAGGATTAGCAATATAAACATCAGACAAAAAGGAATGAGTAGAATGAAGAGGGACACTTCCTGTTTAAAGGGGGAGAGCACTGGGAGAAGCCTTCCACCAAGCACTGCCACAAACAAACAGCAGAGCCCCGGAGCTGCCTGGACAGCGGCACCCCCACAGCCTCTCTCAGAGAAAGGGATTAAAGAAGCTTAAACAAGCTTAAAAATTGGAATACAAAGGAGCTGAGTACCAGCATCAGACTGCCCTTTAACAGGTAGGGTGATCCCGTATCAGTAGGGCTTTAGACCACACAAAGAATATTCATTCTTTACAAACACTCTATTAAGAGAGGCTGGAATCAAAAGGAGCAATCAACTAAACCCACTAAAAAAAGGAAAATGAGAGGATAAGATAAAAACAAAAACTAGTAAATCTTTAAGAAAAACCTGGTGAAACTGATAAAAAAATAAAATAAATAAAAAGCCTCTTTGAAAAAAAACCAAACAAACCTCCAAAAAGTCAGCCCAAAGAACAGACTCAGATGTACAACTTTAGAAATGTCAAAGGACACAATCACAGATGTAGAGAATACAAAACTGTTAACCAATACTGCATGCCCCAAAATCTGACCATTTTGACAGAAGATGACAGTTAAAAAAAAAATTACTAAAATGGACCCAAGAAAATTAGACCAACTAAATAGACCAATACTGAAGAACTTGAAAAAGATCTTATGTTCTTCCAACCAAAAATCTACCTAACTCAAAGGGTTTCATGAGTAAAGTAGAAATAGATTCTGTTATTTAAGCAGTTCCAAAATACAGAAGAAGATAGACTGCATCCCAAATAACTGTTATAAGGCCAGCAAAACCCTGATTTCAAAACTGACAGACACGGCACACACTTACAGGGGTGCACACACCGCCACAAACTAGAGATCCATTACTTCACAGATAAAATCTAGCAATATGTTAATGTAATAACGTTTATCTCAGGAATATTAGAATAGCTAAATATTAATATTAGGGAGCCTAATAACATAATTCATGCAATCATAATCATCTCATACAAATTTTATAAAATTCACCATCTTCAAAAATGATAATTTCATCATCTTAAAGAACAAGGATTGAAATATTCGTTTTTTGAGACAGAATCTCACTCTGTTACCCCGAGTAGACTGTGGTGGTGTCAGCCCAGCTCACAGCAACCTCAAGCTCCTGGGCTCAAGCGATCCTCCTGCCTCAGCCTCCTGAGTAGCTGGGACTATAGGCGTGGGCCACAATGCTCCCCTAATATTTCTATTTTTAGGTGAGACAGGGTCTTGCTCTTGCTCAGGCTGGTCTCAAACTCCTGAGCTCAACTGATCCTCCCACCTCGGCCTCCCAGAGTGCTAGGATTACAAGCATGAGCCACCGCGACCAGATGGATTAAAATATTTTTAATTCAACAGAGTACAAAACAGAACCGTAAAGACTAAGAAAATTCCAAAGGAGCAAAGTAAAAAGGGAGAAATCGCCTTCTCATATGTCATAATACATTTGACATTCAAGGATTTAAGAAACTGCTATAAACAATAACCACAATGCCTGCTACCTATTTAACGATTCGACAGGTACTCTTCTTCCATCTTCCCATTGACTAATTTCAACGCCAGCGCAATACCACACTGCAGGCCACGCCTGACTTCTGACCTTAGGGGAATGGGGCAGTAAGCACCCCAGGGTGCACAGCCCCACAAACACACATACAGGTTCTCGGGCACCCGCCTCCGCCCTACTTCCCCCGACTGTACTGCCGCTCCTCACCCCCAGCCCCACCTCGGCTGCTGGTGCCAGCGAAGAAAAGCAGTCGCCCCAAGAAGCACTCTCCACCTCTGACACTGGCCATCCCACAACTTTGAGAAGTCGGAGTTTGATTTCCTTAGTTTCTCCACTCCTAAATTTCCTACCGAGGCTCTGGGCAAGAAGCTACCCTGACTCTGTTTCTATGTTCCCCTCCAGGAGAGCAGGGGCTGCCAGGAGCCATAGCAGCAGGTGGGGCATGAGATGACAGCAAACTGAGACATGGGATGCTCCACACTTGAGTCCACTCCAGGCACAAAGGTGTGTGCGCACAGAGAGAAAGGGAGAGGAGAACAACCACAACATTTGGGGCTGGAATAGAGAAGTTCAATGATCACTCACATTTATAAAATGTCCACTGTATTACAGCCAAACCCTGCAAATGTGGGTCCATTTGCTCATGGACCCCAGAACTCCTAACTGTGGGATGCACAGACTCGCCACGCTCATTCTATTAACCTCTAAGGAACGCAATCCCGAAGTGAACTCCAGACATCATTCGGTGTAGCTGGAGCTTTACCACAGTTAAACAAATAAGACGCCAAGCCTCTTGAACGTATACCACTGGAACGATGTGTAGCTGCTTTTGCTTGTTTAAAGATTGAAGTTTATTTGGAAAATTCTGTAATGTTACCTACAGAAATACAGAATTTCTACTGTGTTCAGAAAGATTCATAACGATTAACAAGAATGAAGATGATGCTTTTATAAAAAGAACAATAAACTGTTCAAAATGTCTCCACTGAAAATGTAATCTCCACTTAACAGCCACTGGGTAAAAAATACATCTAACACCGTTTGTTTTCACCTGATTCAATCTCAGAATTCTATAACTGCCTAGACTGAAGTTTCAATAATGGTAAATTGTTGAATATTATGGACGTCTCTATCCAAACACTTAAGACAAATCATCTCGGGCGGTTTCAAATTAAAAGCTTGTAAAATATGTAACCTCTCCTAGTTTTTGCAATTAATAGGGTACATCTGCAATTAGCCTGCCCTACTGAATGCAGCGCTGTTGTCATTAAAAGACGTCCGTGAAAGCGCTGCTGTTATTACGGAGGCTCAGGAGACCAATCCCTCCTAGAGGGCGAACAGCGGACTGGTGGAAAGCAGCAGCCATAAATCACACTGTCAGGCAGCGGGGAGAGCCGAGTGAAGCACAGGCACATGAAGGCCATTCACGGTAAACACAGCACGGCAGCTTCCCGGGCAGGATTTACTGCACCTGTAATTAATTAAAATTTCCTTCAAGCTAAATCTTTAATAAACAAGGATTTGTGCTGACAATGAGGGAAAAAAAGAGCTCCAGCAACATAATTTTAAAATATACCTCATAGAACAAGCCCAGCATCTATCATTTCTTGTATCAGGTGTATACAATTGACTCCAAAGTTAATAGGAATTATATCACTTTGCATTATAATTTGTGTACTTGGAACAGGTCTGAAATATTTAAGATGCTTGAGGGACAATGCAGCCTCTTTTTATTTTGATTTGATATATTTCTGACTCCTTTCTAGCTTTTTAAAAAACCAAGTCTTTTTGCTCTACGGTTTCAGAAAACAGGACTTTTCAAAGAACATGTGATGGTAGTTTCATCACATGGTCAAGTTTTTGTGTCATTTTTGCTTTTTAACCACACACCGCACTTCCCGAAGTGAATGTTAACATTCTATTTCACTGTTTACATTTGGGGCCGACGGTACCTGGACGTGAGAAAAAAAGGCCCAGACACTGAATGACCATGAACATTTTGATGAAGCAGGTGTGTACCCTCTACCTAGAATACATGTTGAATCAACGGGCAACACTTCCTTCCGCATCTTTTCTTTTCTCAACTACATAGAGGAAGAGACCTACAACATTCTTTGTTTCTAACAATAAGAAGAATTGCCTGAGTAAATATTATATATCAGGGACCACACTAAACTCTTCATGCACACATATTAACCCAGTAAATCCTCACAAAATTGCCAAAAAACCCCCCATTTTACTGGTGATCAAACCAGGCTCAGAGAAGCTAAGTGACAAGGTCACAAAGTTATAAAATGGCAGATCCAAGATTCAAACCCTGGTGTCGTAAGCACAAAACCTATGTACTTAAATTATATGCTATTGTTGCTTTTCCCACTCTTACACTTTTAAATGGCATGAATTAATCAAAATGAGACAAAACTTTTTAAATTATCTAAAATATTACAGAATTACTAGATCCTACATAGCAGAAAACGGTGGGAGAGAGAAAGTGACAACTGTTTCATGAAATAAGCAATTTCTCATTATACATCTTCCAACAAATTGAAAAAAGGATCCTTAATTGTTAAATAAACTTTACAACACAGTGCTAAAGATGCCACCACCCACTGTGAGTTATAAGTATCACAAGACTGCCTTTCTTTCATTATCTCTTCATATATTTTATTTTCTTTCCCCAAGAAAATGGTTGGCTTTTCGAGGTTAGTGTAAAACATAATATTCATTTTTTTGGAACCCAAACAACGTTAAACACCTGGAAAACAGTATTTATAGCTATTCGACAAATAAACATTAATCGACTCACATAAAAGTTTTTCTATGTTAGAAAAAAGGGATCATAAAACATAACGAGAAAAAGAAAATCTTAGGCTCCTATTAAATGAGATTTCAACTGACCATTAAAGGAGATTCAGAAGCCTGAAAATTTCTTTATAAGATTTGATCACTTGGTTGAAACTATCAAATGTATTAATATATTTTTTTTTGCACAGTTGCTGGGTGTGCACTTGATAATTTAAATTATGCTGCCAATCAAAGAGACTATTAACAAAGCTAATATAGCATCAAAGCTAAAAAAGCAATTTGGGGAAGAATGATAGATGCACTCCATACAGAAATCATTTGATCATTTGGTATCTGCTTTCCAAACGAAAAATTTTCAAAATTTTATGCCATAGCACTACAACAAAGCATTTAGAAAATAAAGATAACCCATGTGAATGATAAGCAAAACAATTCTGGCGATACTCTTTTAAATATTTCTAAAGAGAAATTCTCTTCTCTTCCCAATTTTGTCCAGTGCTGAATATCCCTATATCAGAGTGCCACTGTTAAATTTAGACAGGACGGCTAGTGGGCAGAGAAAACTCATCCATGGAAAAAGGAAATCTTAGCTGATAAGAAAGGAAAGGAAGTCAGGCATTAGATGCTGAGTTAGAAGACAGACCATCATTATTGACAGAATATTTGAAATAGGAGTAAGAAACACAGACTCCATTGCAATCTAATCCACATTTGTAAGCCAGCAGGCGAGCATGGGTGGTGACAAAGATCTACATACACAGAGAGGAAAGAAGGAGCAGAGGAACCGCATGCCACTTGGGTGCTTGAATCCAGATGCCAAAGTTAAGATCTTTAAAGTCACTAATAAGGGTATGAAGGAACTATTAATACATTCTAAATATGTCATCAGCACAAATAATAAACTGATATTAACATTAATAAAAAATAAACTGTTTCTAAGTCAAGAATATGATTTGATAGATATAAAAGTACATATTTTCTATCTTTTGCATAACAGCTTGCATCTTAAGAGATCTGAGACGCTTTATAATGGAAAAGGAACAGTAGAGAGTTAAGAGTCTGAGTAAAAACACAAGGAAACTTTAATACTGCTTTTCCTCAAAACTGAAATAAGAAACTTCCAGTTAAAGTCACTGGTAAACTGTAAAGCACTGAAAAAATTATAATCAACCATGTGATGCACGTGTCCATGCACGTAAAACCACCTCGGAAGATAGAACCATTGTAACCAAAAGTGAAATATCTCCTCTTTCAGGTTTTTTTTTAATTTCAGCATATTATAGGGGTACAGATGTTTAGGTTACATATGTTGCCCTTGTCCCCCCTTCCCCTCCTCTTTCAGGTTTTGCCCTCCAAAGAAGTTAAGGAAGCAAGTTTCACCAGCAGCGTCACTGTCAAGTCTATTTCCATTAATCAGTCAATGTATCTGGTTTACATGAAGGTAGCTCTTCAGGTTATAAAAACAAAGGGACTGCAGGTAAGCCCTGATCCAGGTGAAGGTGTGAAATACATGCACTTCACTACCTCAAAAGAAAATAAAAGGATAAAAAATAACATGAAAAAATTCACCCCTGTAAGACAAACGTCAACTGATGAATCCTGCTACAGGATTTTGCAACACAAAACATTAAGAGATGTCAACAGATAATGGAAATGGAAAGAGAAATCACAATGTTTTATAAAGGGAATGACAGGATAGTTACAATTTAGGGTTTGACTAGAAAACAATCTATACTGTCACTATTTTGATACTGTTAAAAATCACTTTTAAAAAATCACAGCATTTACCCGACTTTATTAATTATCTTAACTCAGTTTGTTTTCCATTTATCATTTAAAATTCTGGGCAAAGTCAGTTGGTTTTAACAGTAACAGCTACTATAAGCAAGGTTCCATCTCACCTTCCTTGAGCTACCAAATCACAGATATTCCCGATTCACTTCCATCAAAAGTTCTACTTACTCATGATCATGGACATAATGAGAATTTGGAGGAAAAGAGGTACTGGAAAACTCACGGAGCCCCTGGCGTTCTGTGGTTCCTGTGTGGACACTCCACGGCCCTGGCACCTGGCAATGTTTTCCTGATACAGGAGAGCTCACCTGAGAGCTCAGAACACTCAGGAAAGAACGAAGCAATTCCTAACAAGCTGCTACTTCTCAATAATGTAGCCTGCAAACCTACAGTGAAACTGTGTGATTATTATTTGTCCAGCAAACGCTTAGGGGGCACTTGGGATACAAAAACAGACACAGTCCATACCGTCTAGACGGTGAGACAGTTAAGAAAACAAGCAGAATACGGCGTATATATGTTACCCACAGGTGCACAGATAAAGCTCCATTTTGATAATGTGACTGTTAACAAAACTAAAAGTAAGTGAAGAAATAAAACTTTCAAAACATGATAATCAAGTATTCAGGGAACAAAAAGCAACAATACTTATAAAATTAAAAAAATGGTAGATTGCTTCTATCATTCATCAAAACTTGTTTAAAAAGCCTATTAACAAATGCACTTACCAATTAAGAGCCATTTATCACTTTTTGTATCCACCTTCCTAAAACTGTTGAAAGCTGCTAATGCCCAAGTCCCTGGTTACTGTCCCATAAGCGATCTGATTTATGATCCCACTCACACTTCCAGGGTGGGGTGCTGTCTGTGCCCAGTTGTATTTCACCGGACAACAAACATGTCACGACACCACCACAGATTATTAGAATGATAAAGCCTATATTCATAATTATTTTGAAAATACAGACCACTCTAAAGTCAGTCAATAATAATAAAATAATTTTAAATGTAAGAAAGAAACATAGGAATATACATTTGAGAAGTACACAGAGCAAAGAAAAACCAAATATGTAAAACGGAGGGCTTTAAAACAAAACAAACAAAAAGGTACTGAAAATACTATAATGTTACCTTTTTGTGGGTACAGGAACCAGCTTCATGTAGAATTGCCACTCTGAACGGAGGCCACCACGTGTGAAATTCTTTCACCCACTGATGCATCACCGTTGTTGGACAGACAATTACAGTTGGACCCAACCCCTCAAACCTGCACACAAACATCCAAGAAGAAAACACAACCATGAAAGAGCACATAGAGTGATCAACTGCCCAAAAAAACCCCCCCAAAACAAAAAAACTTAATGATTCAAACAAGAGAATGCCAGCTATGGAAATTTAGTGATACTTCTTTAAAGGAAAACCTATTAAGGTTAAAACCCAGTAAGTGAAATTTCCATGATCCCAGCCAGCTATGGAAATTTAGTGATATTTCTTTAAAGGAAAACCTATTAAGGTTAAAACCCAGTAAGTGAAATTTCCATGATCCCATTCGTGAATTAGTGCTGCGGTCCCCAGCCCCCAGGCTTCAGACTGGTTAGGAACCAGGCAGACAGGCTCCAACTATCCCACCCTCCAAGTCCATGGAAAAATTGTCTTCCATCAGACATAGGAACTGGGCCACACAGCAGGAGGTGAGGAGCAGGTGAGCAAGTGAAGCTTCATCTGTATTTACAGCTCCCCAAGGCTCTCATCACCGCCTGAGCTCCGCCTCCCTGCCCACTCCTCCCGCCCAGTGGAAAAAACGTCTTCCATAAAACTGGCCCCCGGTGCCAAAAAGATCGGGGCACCGCTGAATTAGTGGATGCAAGTATTCAGGGAAGACACTAAATAACACATTAAAATATAACATCTACACAGTAACATAAAAGAAAATCAAATGTTACTTAACAAAAATACTTTGCTTTCCCCTTCTATTCCAGATTACTGAAGCTGAAGTCATCACACAGTGGATCTTAACCTAAGTGAACCTAACAGCATTAAGTTTGTTTGAAGCTTTCTAGTCTACTGAGAGTTTTCAACCCACAGAATTTCAATCAATCTTCACAGCCCCAGGAAGCAAGCGGGACAGAAATGCCCCACTGTTTGGGGACTCAGAAGGCTGGAGTGACCCAGGCGACATGGTTCCCAGGGGATGGAGGAATGCCCAGAAGTCAGCCTTCACGTGGCCACAGCCTGCCCTCGCTACACCACACTGCCCGCTCCTCTGTGCCATGTTTCTCCTGAGAAGTGCGCCAAGGGGACGTGAGCGGGCACTGCTGTGTGCACAGCGGCTGAGTGGCACCCAGCAAGGGCCTCAGCTGCAGTCGCACGGTGACCCGGTGATCCCAACACAAACACGTACGGACCAGGAGACCACTGGAGCATTACCTGTGCGGTGGAAAAAGCGGGTGCTACCTACACCCCCAGGTAAGAGGAGTGCTGAATAACTGTCCCGTTTCTCTAACAGCACATGCAGCGGTTGGGGCGGGCCTGGGTCTGAATCCCGATTCTACACACACTAACTGTGTGAGCTCAGGCACATTGTTTTACCTCTCTGAACCTCAGTCTCTCGTCTTCAAATGGGAATATGAAGATTAAATCAGTTAACATCTGTAAAGGGCTTAGAACAGTGCCAAACAGAAAATACTGTGAGAGTCTGTTAAATAAGAGGGAATATCACAGAATCATTAAAACAGTTTTTGAAGAATATTTAATAACCTGGATAGATGCTTATAATAAGTTTTTTAAAAAACAAAATTAGTTATGGAATCACCCCAATTCCCTTAGACACAGGCAGGCTGCAAGACTGGCCGTGGCCACTGTCTCAATACCCCCTCCCGTCTCCCTCCTTCCTCACAGAGTCACAGTTTGGGCAGGTGCCCTCCCTGTTCCTTCCCACAGACACGTGCTGTAAGGGACTCTGACCAGCGTCTGGCTGTGAGTGGGATCCTGGTTCGCCTGGGCCGTCAGCGCACGTGCTCCCCTGCAGCTCCCACCGGCAGCGGCCGGCCCGGCTGACCCACTTGGTAAGGAAGGTAATACACTCCATCGAGGCTGGGGGCGAGTTTTCTCTCTTGGTCTCTCCTGCTGCACGCACAGCCCAACAGCCACCGGGCAACTGGGCTGCCGCAGCGAGGAGATCTAATGATCAGAGAGACTTGGCCTTAGGAGAAAATTCAAGTCTCTGTGTCCCTGATGACATCGCTGAGCCACTGATCGTGCTGTGTCCACAGCCTCCCCTCTGTAGGTTTGTAAGTGTACCATACATTTTGTGAACATTTAACCCAGTTTGAGGCCAGGTTTCATTTACTTGTAGTCCAGTATCCTGACACATTCTACACTTTAGGTCCCTGTCTACATCTGCCCCCCACTCCGCCCTCCTAGGACAAGGGAACAAGTGTCTCTTTTCTTGTCTGAGACCAACCCCTTTACCTAACCTCTGGAGCCCACACCCCCACATCAAGGGTCCCATTACCGCAGCCATGTCATCTTTAGTCTTGCTGGGGGATGGGGGATAGTCAGGGCATAAGACGAAAATTAATCATAAGTGAAAACTAACTATGGCAACCTCTTCAACAATAGATGCTCAGCTCATGCTGCAAGAGGCACCTGGGAAACAAGACTGACCGAGGGGACTGCAGGCCCACACACCTGCCTCTCGCTCACCTGGAGCAGAGTCCTGCACTTTGTACACTGTCATTCCCCCTCTCCTCCCCTCCCCTTTCCTGCCCCACAACGCTGTGCGCTGCTGGAGGTGAAACACACATGCACTATTCCACCGTACGCCCCATGCTATCTCAGTACTTCCCGCAACTCCGGTTCTCTCTGCGCGCTGATAATGCCAGATCAGGTCTCCAGCCAGATCTCTCTGCTGAACTCCAAGCCACCACATGCCGCATATGTCACTGCTGACTCGAAGGTCCCACCGCACCACACACCGCCCTCCCCATGTTCTGATCCAGTGGGCAGAATCGTCACCCACTGTCCAGGCGCCCAAACTGGAAATCTGAGCCTTGACCTCAAGCAGACCCACTCGCTCCCCACTGCTACTTCCTGATTCCTCTCAAAGCCGCCCGTCCCTCCCTCTGGAACTCCAGTTCCAGCCACTCTCGCCTCTCCTCTGAGTTACTGCACCTTGCAGCATGATCATTTCAAAATGTAGTGAATGTCTCATCCCCTCATTTCAAAACCTTCAATGGCTGCCCCCTGTTCTTGCAACAGAGTCTAAGCACCTGGACCTGGCCTCCGAGGCCACGAGGACTGACCTCTCTAGCCTCGCCTTTCTCATGCTGCCATCCCAACACCTGCTCCTGTGGTCAGTTCCCCCCCAGCCTGAACTGCCTTCGGTTCCCACAAGGCGCACACTCCTCTGACCTCAGGACCTTCACCCTGTCCACTTATCTTCTTATCCCTCCCAGCCACCTTCCACTTGCCCTTCAGACCTCAGCTTCCTGACAGAGCCTTCCCTGTTCCTTTCTCTCAGGTTGAGAATCCTTCCTCGGTACACCCCATACCAACACTGTCGTAACATGTATCACCCTTATTGTAACTGCTAGACCCTTCCTAAGCTCTTCGAGAGCAGGGATGATCTCTTCTTCAAATGATCTCACTGCCTAGCTTACGGCAGCAGGTTATTAATGAATATTGGCTTTATTAAATGGAAACTTTTTAAAAAACTGGTAGAAAATATGTCAAAATGCTAAAAGAGATTATTTGTGAGTTAGGAGACCATAAGTGATTTTTATTTTCTTGCTATAGCTCAATAAATGATCCCCTACACTTAAAACAATTTTTATAAATAAGACTAAATCATACAGTGCTTGAAATATTAAAAATCATTTTCTACCTAACTGAAAGATAATTGTAGTTCTAACAGAAAAGCCACGAGATTCTGGTCAAGGCCTAACTTAAATAAGGCTTACTCTTACATTCTAACATGACAAAATGCTTCTGTCCACTTTGAAACCCTCCCTGCCTCCAGCTACAGGCAGTCACTGCCCTGCCCCTCAACGGGTTGGAAAGGGTCAGACTGCACAAGCCAGAGGCTACAACAGACTCTGACACTTCCTACAGAATTTCCAAGCTGCGCTCCTCACCAAGGGCATGGCCTGGACAGGTGCCCTCAAGTTCCCTGGGGAGAAAAGGACTCTGCTCTGGCCCCTTCATGACACTATTCCTTTCTAAAAGGATTAAATACACCAGCTTCTTTCAATCCTCCAAGGGGAATAAAAGAGAGTTATCATCGATATGCATTTAGCAGGGATTAGGAAACAACCAATCAAAAGCTGTCTGTAATATTTAAAAACAAACTCATACTCACATGAGCATAAATACATACATAAGCTTTTTCAGGTTACACAGCATTTTCTTCTCTCTTTTATAATATGCCTCCTGCAAACTACTACACTGATGAATCACACTTTGTCACTTAAGGCTAATATGTTCTTCCGGCTGCCATCTATCTGGCATTATTATGCCCTTGAATTTCTGCCATTCTCCCTCTGTTAGAAGAACATGGAGGTTTTCATGCTGAGTTGAAATCTAGGGGCAATCAAATCCATTAACAGGCACATCAACTGAACCACCCTTTTCCAACCCTCAGTACCAGTGAGATGAGCATAAGAAATGGCTAAATGTACTAGAGTGATGAGCATCAATTACCAAACAGACTACAATTCCTTTCATCTTTGGTTACTGTTGATCATCTAATGAATTTAGGGCAAGCCAGTACTTCCATGGTCGAATATTTCAACCAAGAGGATGGAAACCTGCCAGTCATACCTAGAATTTACCAGGAATTTTTATAAAGTAAAATATTAACCCTTGAAAGTTTATTAGCTTTTTCAGGATATTAATTCATAATTAGAAATTAGCTAAATGCAAGACTTTAAAGTTTTAAATGAAGTTTGAAACACTAATTTACAAGGTCTGCCTGGAAAGTATCCAGCCCATATGAAAACTGGAGACCTTTATGGCTGGACAGACTTCATACTTGCTCTCCATCATACAATTCAGGGGCCTATCGTTGTAATATGAATGGCAAAGTAAAAAGAAGGTTGGGTATCCGATATAAACTGGGAACACAACAATCAGTACAGATTTTTATTAACCATGTGTAATATGCTTCTCCCTCTTTTAAAAACAAACAAAAAATACAACACACATTTAAAACAACAACAAACCAAACTTCTTTTACCATGAAGTTTCTTGGTATCACAGAGTCTTAAATTACTTCATTTTCAAAGTTCATGGACCTTAAAATTACAACATGAAACCATCTCAAATTAGGGCCCAATAATCTATAGTTTGCAAGAATTCAGAGGAAATGTACATAGCCAGTGAAGCAATACCACCTCACACAGAATTTAACTTGACCTCAAGTGCTGACTATTTTTCTTCAGGACATAAACATAGAGAAGAACTCCCACGTTCATCTAATTTCAGAGGAGGACATATTATAAAATTGTTAGAAAAATACTGTCCAATTTGCTCTGGGACACATAAGGCAGAGGGGACTGACCTCCTCAATGCACCTCTCTTCACGAAGAGCCCAGTTGTTCAGCTGATACATTACCATGTTCTCGAAAGCCACTTCTACCAATACTATTAATAAAGATGATCTGGGCTATAGTCCAACATGCCACACTATTTCATTATAGGAAAGAGGATATGAGCATTGATAGTTAATTGATTACAGCTGCTGCTCATTATTAGCCCTGACTTCACTCCTAGTAGGACTTGCCACCACTCAAGAGAGCATGTTTTAATTTTTAGATCGAAACTACACTGCAGGGATACCTTTAGGTTTCCTCGGCCCGGCGTATTGGACTCCACACAGGTTTCATGATTAGAAGAAAGGAAGGGAAGAAAAGAGATGAGAAATAATAAAATCCCAGAAATCACTTAAGGAAACAAAGACAGTCCTAGAAACCATCTGGGACAGTTTGGGGCATTCTAGTTATCAAAAAACCCTATACAGTTGCAGAGACCACGCCAACCGAAGAGCTTATTTAGAATAGAGAAAGCATGTTCTAAAATGCTAAACTAAGACATTCATAGATAAGGAAACACTAAATGCCCATTTTCAACCTTGAGTTTTGCCTTGGGCTGGAATGTTTTCACATGCTTCCAGGCAAAATGTAACAGAATTCTAATATTGGAAGAAAATCCTCTGCTCATTGATAATACAATTCTTGAAACACCAAGAACATTCAGCATTTAAAAAATCTCCAAATTTTTTCCCCTTCCTACATCTACATAAATACAACTGGTATTCTAAAATATTCTAAAACTTCAAACACTCCTCACAAGAAGTGTTGATCTGCTAAATTAATGAAAGAGAAAGAAATAAAAACAAAGCACTAAACTCTGAAGAATAAAAAAAAGTTCTTGACTCAATAGCTTACAGTTCGTATTTGGCTCTCTACTGAACATTTCTCTGCCAATGAAATGGAGTATAGACAGTAACTTTCTGCAGTTGCTGACTTCAGGCACGTTGACACTATTTTATTTTATTTATTATTATTTTTTTTTTACGTCGACACTATTTTAAAGGCATCTCCAAATCATATGTAGTGAGTGTCTGAAGTTTCCAGGCATAACAATCTAGTAAATATCTTGCTCTTATTTATTAGATAAACCTACTGATAAACTCCTACACAAGGAGTTCCTGGATTATCTGGGTTCAAGATTAAATATCCTGCATACTTTACTTAGCAATATTTCTACCAATATTGATTTCTATAGTCAATTCGCAGCTTAAATATGGAAATGCTCAGTATTTTATTTCAAGATAAAGTGTTTCTGTCCTCCCATACCAAACAGATTAATCCTTTTTTGAGAATATTAAAATCTTAATAGTTTAAATTTCTATAGAGAACAAAGATTAAAATATAAATGACAGTTTTCTATCATTTTAGACAGTCATTTATATTTTGGCCTTAGAATTTATATAAAATTCATAGACTAGAGGGGGGCAGAAAGCACAGCAAGCAGACAAGTAACTTCATTCAAGAAAAAAAAAAAGAGAGAGCGAGCTGTCTATAAATGCTATCATGCATAATGATTATAAAGGAAATTAGGGAGAATGTCTTCTTCAAAGCTCCAACTTTTCCCATGAATAGACTTTGTATTTACTGTAATGCTTACCTGGTCTCCTGCCAGAACAAATATTTTAATGTAAAATTTAATAAATGGAACTAAAGCTATTATGTCTAATTTAAAATTCTATATTGTGTAAACTATTGATATTAACATAATTGAGTTTGTAAACAATCCATTTGTAGAAGCTAACCTTAGACATCGTATTGACCCAAAATATCTAGTGGGGCTCATCTGCAAAATGAAGCATCAATGCCTGGAATTCATTAAAAGTGTTACATGTTTAATTTCTCCTGCCCTACAGCTCCATTGTCTCGTAAAATTTTTCCTTTGATGTCCCCCACTAAAAGAATTAAAGGAATATTGTAATTGAAATGTCATCAATAATTCACAAGACCCTCCTCCACAGCAATACATCTGATGAAATATTAATTGAGCTCCACAGACTGACAGTCTGCAGAGGAGCACTTGCCTGTAATTTGAACCACGAGTCCTGATCTTGCTGTAGCTCAGACCTGCCAAGAAGGCAATTATCTGGATGGTCTTGCCCAATCCCATTTCGTCTCCCAGAATTCCTCCTGCCTGCTGGCAGTGCAATTCCCACAGCCACCTAACACCTGTCTGCTGATACCTACAACAACAAACACCAACAAGAAAAGAGAAAATGGCAAATGGTGGATAATACAGATCGTAACAGAAAGTACTCATGAATTAATCATCTGGCTAGGTTCTAGTACCAGTCAGAGAAACATGCCGGATGTGTGTTTTACATGAGTATTATATTTATAAGGTCATACATTTTTGATCACCTAGGCATAAAATCACAAATTTTTCTTTACAGAACGTTAACACATTTCTAATTAAACTGATAGATGGGGTAATCAGGGACTATCTCATTTCTTTTTCAACATTAGAAATAGCCTGGTAAACAAGCATAAACTTATTATATTTTATTCACTTCCTGGGAAAAAAATCCCAAATATTTTTTGTATATAAAGTTCCATTAATTTTTCCACAAAAGGGAGGCATTTATTTTTTCAATCTCAACTGCATCAAAAAAGCAGGAAGGAGACCACCGCAATTTACAACTTATACTGTTGAAAAGTCACTTGGTAATCACATTATCTTTTTATAGGAAAAATTAAATTACCTTTTAAAGCCATAAACAAGTCTAAATAATAGGGCTGCTCTCAAAATTAGTATATAACAGATGATTCTGTCATAGTACTAGCAGATGCAAAAAAGAACAGTTTAAAGACTCAACAATACAAAAGGTGTTTTCAATATTTGAAAGCAGAAATTGATTCGGGGATTTTACCTTCGGTACAAAAAGACCTTAGCTATTAAGATTTTAAATAAAGAATACAGGTCAAAAAGAAAGAATATATCCCCTCCCTCTCCCAACAAAAAAGTAGGAATTGGTATTGTCCTTTCTCCGTCAATGTCATGTTTAATCTGTAACCTAAAAATGAAGTTTAAAAAGGAATAATGCAAAAAACAATTCTAGGAGGAATGGTGTGAAGATTATATGCCAAGTTTAAAAATCTCAAGCAAAAACCACCAATGAAAGCCAAAGGATTTTTTTTTTTTCAAAGAGAACACCAAGGCTGAGTTTCCTTATTACTTCACCTTTAACTCACCTAAAAAGGTGGTTTTGTTGTTGTTTTGCTGCCCAAATATTTACTATTTGGTACCTGGTATGTCTATCTAAAATCTCAGTTTGGACTTCAGTTCTTGCTGAACTGGTTTTAATTTCCTCTCCATAAATATGTCCTAATTAATTTTCCCCCAGTCTTTTGCAAAGCAATTCTAAAAGTTAGACTCTAGCCATTGCCATTACTACCTATCATATAATCTCAGCTTTTGAAAAAGACATACTCCCAAAGCTCTGCAAAAAAACTAACGTGTAATCAGTTTCTAGAATCAGTAAATTCTGGTCAATCAACCTCCTTTTACTGAGGTACAGAACGACTATGGGACCAGTTCCTTCCAGGCAGGGACCAAAAACCTCCCAGTGACCTGTTGGCGTTTTACCACTACATCACACTGCCCGCTTCCAACATGTGTCCAAACTTTCTTTGTTTGGGGCCCATCCACTTAATTAAAGTGAGAAGAATCTGGAAAGGAGCAATTGAGAAATTATGAGAAGAATGGTAACTAGTATGGTATCCCAGGAGTTTGGGAGGGAATTGGGACATCTGGATTCTATGTGACCCAGGAGAGGCAGTAACAGTATTCTGGGTGTTTCATTGTCTACAAATCTAATCTCCACTGGCTTCAAACAGCACATGATTTTGTGTACTCAAGAAGATGATTACCACTAAAATAAATGACTTAAGAAAAAATATTTACTAAGCATCCCTGTAAGTCACATCTCTACATAGAAATCCCCAAAACTAGAGACAGTGTACAAAGAAGACAAAGAGGGGCTCTTTCTTTTCAGCCACAACACATGAAGGCCCTCAGATGGCAGTCAAAGGAAATGCGCTTGCACACTCAAAAGCACCAGCCACCACTGCTGACAGGTGTGTCTGACGGACGAGGAGTTAGGCCTGGGCTCTGGGTCCAGCAGTGCCACTGACCAACTCTGACCTTCCTAGTAATAAACACTGTGAACAATTACATGGTTTAAATGAAAACATGTTATAGAATCTAGTTTTCAAAACCTTTGAAAAGCATATAAAAATTACTTCTTAGGAAAAGTTAAAGATTTGTCTAAACTATTATACAACAATAAGGAAATTATTATATCCTGTTATCCCTAGGAGACTGAAGCATCACAATGCGACCATGGATAATTGGTGTACCTGGCATTGTCACACTAACCCAAGACTGCACTTACTAGTGTGGCTTAAACTAAGGTCCAAAGAATGAAGTTTGTCATATGACTGCTAAATTATACAGACCAATGCATTTGCTGAGCAAACTTTCAAAACCAATTTAAAAGTTAAACATTATCTTGCAGAAAATAGCACTTAAATGGCTAATTGTAACTTCTAACTCCCTTGTGTACAACTAAATATCCTGTTAATTCAATTTCACAGAATGCAGTAAATACAGTAAAAAAAAAAAATATCTCTATAGTTTAAAATTAAACTGGCTGGCTAAAACTTGATCATAAAAGAGAAATGGAGACTATCAATCCTATTAATTTTTTTCATACATCTGAAGAAAAGGAACAGAAATTTTATGACATCTACAAAATATTTAAAATCCTGGTTATTGCAGAGATAAAAACAAAATACTTTCCAGGAATATGCAATTAATTTAAAAGACACGTATTTTTATTAACTAGTATAGAGTTAATTATCAATACACTGAATCCTATATACTCTTAGTAAGCAAAGGTTGGTTCTATTAACTATGAAATTTCTTTGCTAGAAAATCTGACATTTATACATAAATGCACACTTGACCCTTGAGGATGTTTGCCATATTACTTCTTACACATGCAGATGTACCCTGCCTTTGTGAAATCAATTTAATCTATAATTGGGTATTCCTTTTGCTAGTTCAACACTGATACTATTTGGCCTATTCCTTAATAAGCAATCACTTTAGAGAAAATGAAAAGAGTTGCCAATAAATGTTGTCTTTATTTACCTTTCCCTAGTTAATTTTCATTTGGGAGAAGCAATAAACAAAGTAGCCACCTCTCTGGGCGATTTTCTCTGCAAAAATCACTAGAAATTCAGCTTTTACCTTCTGCATAGTTAGTTCTTCCTCTGCCCATTGTGGCAACCCAGCCACGTCACTTCACACCTTTAGGATATGGGTTCCTGTATGTTTAAGAGGTTAAAATAACTACTCTTCACCCCCCTAAAATCCCCAGAGAGAGAAAAATTAAAACTGTAATATTTAATGTAAGCTCTTTGAGAGGAAATATAAAGAGCATGCTGTTTTTAAGTAGACTTCCTCTACACGTTTAGGACATGGCTAACAGCTGAATCTATGAAGGAGATTAAACTTAATCATCTCAAAGAAAGAAGTCTGCATCCTGCTCCCAACTACAAATGTGTAATACGAAAGAGTCAGAAAGAAGCTATTTAATGGCTTAACTTCCTACGTGCATCTAAGAAGTCTTCCTAAAGCATCTTGTTAAGTAAATCCCTGGAGTGATGAGACTGAAAATGCTCCTCAGTATTTCCATCCATCACAGGAGTCTGGCCAGCCCTTCCAGACCATGAGTGTGCATCTGTCTACCAGGCAGCATCCGGTCATCTGTAACACTTGGCCACTTTACATAAGAAACGTAGGCAGCTTCAAATAGCAACTTAATCCTCAAGATGTTGCCTGTATCTTCTCTTTTGACATCAGAACGACATCTACATAAAATATTTAGATGCACATTTGGTCGGCTCGAAAGTATTATACCCTCAGGTACAATATAAGAAAATAATCTCAAATTTTTTACTTCCATATAGATTAAAAAAAAAAAACCCTCCGCAATATTGATTTTAGTATATTAAATTAATCTGATACAAGTTTGGCACCTTAAAATTACTAAGAACAAAAAATAATTCAACACAGATGGCTTTTAAATGTGTTGCTTTTAGTCTGCTGAGATAGGCCCATATAGATTTATCAGTTCACAAACATACCCAAAGCATACTTTAGTCAATTTATTATCATCTAATTTTAATGAACAGCATGTGGCTAAAATTTCATTTGTCAGTGTCTGTTTTTGCAATAAATTGCTGCAAGTACCTTAAGGGCCTGCAGGTAACTACTGTGTAATTCCTAAAATATTAATTTGTGCATAATGGCTTGATAACAAATACAAAGAACTGATCACATGGCGCATACTTAAAAAGCTTTTTGAACAGAAAACCGGGCACTTTAAAACCTTCGTCGAACTCGGCATCGCTTTCCTCAGAATCATCTTCTAGTTTCAGACGCTTCTCTTTGTCCTGCAGTCTCAACTTATTCCATCTCCTACGATGAAAATAAAAATCATATTTCTATCATTTTGGTTACAAGACAGATTAAAATAGATAGTTCCAGATCATGCACAGGAAAGAACAGGCAAATTAGAATGGTCTTTCAGGTTTCTGCTGCCATCATTACCCAAAACACTAATATTCAAAAAAGAAAAACAGTTCTCTTTTCCTGCCTTCCCAATTCATTTCTTATTTGAATTATTATAGCTGCTCTAGAAATATTTCTGTAAGGTCTCATTTCATTATCAAAACTACTTGCTCCTCTTCTGGCATACCCCTAAGGGAGAAATTTCTCTGCTAGTTCCTAAGATATATGAACTTAGCTCTATAAAAGATTCAGGAAATGAGTTACTCGAGCTGTATGAGGGGAAAAAAAAAAAGATTCAGGAAAAATTTCAACATAACTAATGTATCTCCAAAACAACACAGTGTAATAAAAAATAGATTTTATTTACCACTACTATTTCTGTGCTCAAGATAGGATAGCCATACAATAAAACAGTATAGTACCTTGGACATAGAGCAACTTTTTGATCAAACCACTGTATCAGATTCACATTACTGATTACCCTGCTAGGGGAGACATCAACAATATAAAAGTACTGATAGTTATACCACTCAGAAAAAACGTGTTCACTGAATAAAGACTAAGTTACGAATTTAGTAATATGATGCTTTTCAGATATAAAATGAGCATTTATATTTCAGAAGGGTGTCACTATGTACGTTTAACAGAAGAAATGTTGGTCATACAAAGATCTGGAAGTCTTAGCAACACACCAAAGTTGCGGGGAAGATGCAGCCATTTAACCACAATGCGTTCATACAACTATGTAACTATAATGGACCCTAGTGTCATAAATTAAAAATAAAAATACTGAAGTCAATAGCCTCAAATTCTATTCACTTTGTAAACAAAAGGATGACTTTTTTCAGCATGCGTACAACTGACACTCTGAATTTCACAAAACGGTGGAAATGGAATGAGACAATAATACAGACAAATGCCTTCAAACTAAAAAGCTCATAGCAAGGGAATGAGAGCAGCAACATATAGAAAAAGGCATTTGTCTGCCACTGACCATGCAAGAATAACAGAGAATGTCTGAGGGACGGCAAGAGAGAAAATGAAAGGATAATACTGCACACCCTGCCTGGTTAGAGGCATGGTATTATTTCCCAGTATCCACTAAAAAACCAGCAGAGGCCAGTGTAAGAGTGACAGGCAATCCCCTCCAGGTAGCTGCTGGAGGACCTTAAAGCACATCCTCTGATAAATTTTTGCCTTGCTGAAAATTTCAACTCTTCAAAGTAACAAAAGGAAGAGGTAGCTGAAATTTACTTGTGATCAATAAGAAAGCACTGGTTGGTGACCTGAAACTGCACTGCAGGATAGTAAGAGAACCTATAAATGAGATCAATGAAGCACTGTTAGTAATTTCCAGAGAAGAACAGCAAATGGAAGAGACGGTATATGGCCAAGTCTAAGGAAATGGATATCATCTAACCCTAAGGTTTAATATGGGATACTCTTTTTATATAAAAATTTAATGTCCTTTTTTGTGCTTACTTTCTAAAGGCAATCTCTTCTTCTCTTAGTATTTTTCTCCCTTAAGAATTATCTCCACACAATTGACCAAATGAAGTATCTCTAGGTGGCTATAACAGTCTTCTGAGTTTCATGTTATTTACAAGTTCTGTTAAGTGCAGTGGTGTACAGCAATGGCAATTTTGCCCCCACCACCCCACTCCAAGGTAACTTGACAATGCCTGGAGACATTCTTGGTTGTTACAACTGCGACTGAGTCTGAGACAAACTACTACTAGCATCTTGCAGGTGGAGTCCAGGGATGCTGCCAAATATCCTACGACACACAGGTTGGTCCCTTCCCCACCAAGTAAAAAGCTATTTAGTCTCAAATGTCAATAGTGCTGAACCTGAGAAACCCTGGCATGCAGATATCCCTTATTATCAGAACTTAAAAACTGAAAAGATGCATATACATGAACTCTTGCTACTCACTCTGAAACTCAGCAATCAAGCAGTTTCAGATAAGATATTCCTCAGTATCCAAACAGTATCCAAACTCTTACCCTCTGAACTCAGAACCAAATATCTGCATAAGAAAGGATATTTGAATTTAGCAAATTTGTGGATAATGTGAAACTTGGAAGAATCATGAAAACTATCACAGCCACTTGAAAACACTTCATTTTTGCAATTTCTCAAAGGTCATTTTACAATAAGAAAAATAAAAATACCAGAAAATATGGGCTTTAAAAGTTTGGCACAACAAGGCCAGGCGCGGTGGCTCACATTTGTAATCCTAGAACTCTGGAAGGCCAAGGCAGGAGGACTGCTTGAAGCTCAGTAGTTCGAGACCAGCCTCAGCAAAAGGGATACTCTGTCTCTACCAAAAATAGAAAGGAATTAGCTGGACAACTAAAAATATATAGAAAAATTAGCAGGGCATGGTGGCGCATGCCTGTAGTCCCAGCTAGTTGGGGGCTAAGGCAGGAGTATCGCTTGAGCCCAGGAGTTCGAGGTTGCTGTGAGCTAGGCTGACGCCACGGCACTCTAGCCCGGGCAACAGAGTGAGACTCTGTCTCAAAAAAAAAAAAAAAAAGTTTGGCACAACAAGACCATTAAATATTTTACATACAGTAGTATCAGATATTAAACTTCATTGATAGACAACAGCTATTTCCTTAGGCTTAGTCAGTAAATCTTTGTGGCTGTTAAATTTCCCACCACATCAAACTACATCGACAGGGTTTCAGCTTCCTCCTCCTCCCTCCCTCCTAAATATACAGGCATCGTGTCACCACAGAACTCAGCACCAAGGAAACCACATAAGCCACTGCAGAAATGATAGTATTCCAGTGCCTTCCGTTTCATAAAGAAAGATGAAAAGGTCCAAACATTTATTCAGTTTGGCTAAAGGATGACTAAAGGTGGTGGGGAAAAATCATTATTGCTACAAGTATTTGTATCATTGTGAAGACAAATTGCCCCAGTAGAATCATATACACATTATACAGACAGAAAACCCCACGGTTATAAAACCACATATGTATGTGGCTCTGGCTAAGAGATCCTTCCGTTACATAAGCAATACTTCCTCGTGTGGCTTGTAGCCAAAAGACCTGACCATCTGACGAGGGCCAGTAAGCAGCACGGCATGAAGGTGCTGGTCTACAAGAAGTACGGAGGGCAAAGCACACTAGGCGATGGAGAGGTGAGTTCATCTGCACACAGAAAGAAACGTGCCTTCCCCATCCTAGATGCTGCCAAGAGACTCAAAGGTGCTCTCTTTAGCGTGTTTAACCAGCTTGTCCCGTAGCCCGGCAGGCTGTGTAGTCTGTCTGGCCAGGAGATGCAAAAGGTGATTCTGTGCCATGAACACATTGGGTTTGACATACAGAGAGGTGCAGGCCTCTCACAAAAGTCTGGGCTCAGAATGCTAGAGTCAAATCCTACTGCCATTTATTGGCTCTTTAACCCTCAACAAGCAGCTTAACTTCATCAGCATCTAAGCTTCCTCCACTGTGAGACTGCGGGAACAGCAGCGCCTACTTCGCTGGGTTTTGGGAAGGATTAAATGAGGTGTTCTGTATAAAGCACTTAGCAAAGAGACTAGAATATAAGAAATGTCTAATGAATATAGTATTATAATCATATACACTTACTGAAATCCTGACAACCGCCCTACAGCAGGTACTTTTACTATGTTCACTTGAAGAGGAGGAAACAAGCTACATAAATAGACAGATAGATAGATAGCTATGGCCCAATATGATCGGCATGTGATAATGTAATGCACCATTAATGTTTAACAGAAATACATGAACATTTATTTTTGAACAAAAACTGTGATAGTTTAGCGAATGGATGCTCAGTAAATTATTATGCATGGTATGATTACCATATGGGTAAAGAAATCTGGCCTTCAGAAGGTACCTGGCTGGGATATCCCAATTTAAAAGTTTTGTCATGAACTGTGAACAGTAAATTGTCACGAGTATGGCAGTCTTTTATATTAGAGTAACAAAAATAGATACGGAGGACTTAAAATTGGTTGAGAGTGGGTCAAAGTTAAGATCTGGGCCCAAGTGAGCTGAAATCTTAAGAATCAGAAATGGCCCCCAAATTTAAATTCAGTTATCTCCATAAATAGGCCGGTTAACTGAGAAAAAGCAGAAGGGGGCATTAACTAGTCCAACATTAACTTTTTTATAAAAGAAATAACTTTTTCATGTTCTCTATTCTCTCATTTTAAAAAATCCACACATGTAATAGTCACAGCTGCAGCCACATAAAACGAAGTGGGCCTGGTGTTCACTGGCCGAGTTTCCAGCCCTCACATGACTGCCAGACTCAGCCTGCCATCGACTCCACTGGCAGCCACTTACAAGAGAAGCCAGGAACAAATATAAACCACAATTTCAGTCAGATGCAGGCAGAGAAAACACTCCCAGCTTCCCTGCATTCATGCGGGAATGAGGAACAGGCCCAGGCTGCGTGGCCTGGGGCTGACATTGCAATGATCATCTATCGGAAGCAACTCGGACCCAGCATAACCAGTTGAACTACACCAGGAACAAAGCATCCTCCAGCTGGAACCTGCTGGGGTGCCTTGTCAATAGAGGAACCCTAAGAATACACCTGAGAACTAGCTGCCACCATTTAAAGTTAATTTATCTCAGAATAATTTCCAGTATTCCCAAGATATTCAAAATACATAAGCAGAAAAACACAGTTATCTACCACTGTGCCATACCAGGCATGTGGCCTCATCTCTGTGCACCTGCGTGTCCTGCACTGCCCCCAAGCTCCCTCCCCAACACACACATCCGCCCACTCAGCAGACCCTTCAGAGCTTCATTTAAAGAGCACTCCACTCAGGGGAACCTTCCCTGGCCAGCCAGACTCAGGCATCCTGTCTTTCAAGGGCCCTCCCAAGCCCGTGACATCTTGGGCACACCTGGGATGTCCAGGATAGAGCCCATCAAGTGAACGCCCTCCTCATGGCAGACACTCGGTAAGTGCTGAGCGCATGAATGGTGGAAGTTCAGAACTGGGCTAGGGATAAGGAAGACACGGAGACAGAGAAGTGCGACTTGAAAATGATCAAAGTGGGTTATCCAGAAATGGGTTCTAGAAACTTTCTCATCTATCTCGTTTATACCTACCTCCTCCTGCCTTTCCTAATACTACTGTATGACTTTAAGGCACTACTTCTAGTTCTATCCACTGATAAACATGGTTAAGGTCCACTGCAAAGAATGACCCACAACAGTGTGCAAATGCAATGTCAGAGAAATTCTTAATTTACAATCTTAGAAAAAAGAGGAGAGGGGAAGCTCATTATTTTGAATAATTAAAAATAAACAAAATAAAAATTGTGTAAGTTTTTTTCAAGTATAAGCTCCAGTTTTTGGGTTCACCAGTGAGTCTACTTTGTAACGAGACTGGTTCTAGCACACCAGCTGAAGGGCAGAATCAGGAACTCCAGGTTTGGCCACAGCTTCCCCAGGACCAGGCAGGACAGGACAGGCAAAAGACCCAAGTTCTTATGAAAGAATTCTTCTTATGACAGGAAAAAAGGAGTTTAAATAGCCCTAAAGCATATTCACATTACTAGGAAGAAAATAATTTTTTCCATGTTCCCTCCTTCGTGTTTTTTCTTTAATCCACACATGTAACAGTCACAGCTGCAACCAAATAAAACGAAGTGTTACTCACTGGAACATATTCTAACTCCCACAGCCCCTGCCAGGCTCTACACCAGGAGGCCGCCACCAGAGGAGAACCCAGCAGTAAACACACATTTAAGAGAAAACTGGAGGCAGGCAGAAGAGGTGCATTACAGCCCTTTAACTGGGAAGGGGAGGCCCAAACTTTAGAAAACGTCATTTAACATTGCTGAATTTGCCTCCTTGCCCACAAAATGGGCCAAATAATGGGGTCTTATGAGGACTAAATGAGATAATATATGTACAACATGCTTTGGAAACTACATAAATATTAGATGCTATTTACAATTGTTGGCAGATTACACAAAAAAGTAAAATTGAGAAATTTTAGGTAATTGCAGATTAAACGTGAATAAAAAAATAACAAATAGTGAAACACCTCTTCCAATCTTAAGCAGGCAGGCAGTTCAGTTCCACCCCAAGCACAGCAGACTGTCATGCCATCCCACGCCACACTGGTCAGTCAAGACCAACAGGACATCCTGGTCATGACATCGTCCCCTGCAGAGCAGCACGGGGGCTGGAAATCAGGCCATGAGAGAACACACTGAAGAGACACAAGACGAAGATCTGGCACTCTGCCTGAGAACAGACCCGTAAGGAACCACAGTGTAATCCTCACCTGCCTACTTAGAACCAAGGAGCAGGTTGTGAAGTCTGTCCCCTGGAAAGATGTCTAGTGCCACCTAGTGTGTGCAAAGGAGAAATAATTTTTTATTTATCCCCAAACTTGATAATGTACTTACATTCGTATAGACATTTTATCACTAAGTGGGCCTTAATCTTAACAAAAAACGCATGAAAGTTACAAAAAGCATAACATCAGCAAAACAAAGTTTACAATAGCTGATGATCTGGCTATGCATACTATAGGCTGAGTATCCCTTACTTGAAATGCTTGGGACTAGAAGTGCTTCAGATTTCAGATTTTGGAATGTTTGCATACACATAATGAGATATCTGGGGGATGAGAACAAGTCTAAAAACGAATTCACTTATGTTTCATACACACCTTATACACATAGTTTTAAGGTAATTTTTTACAATATGTTTAATAATTTTGTGCATGAAACAGCTTTGACTGCATTTTGACTGAGATCTGTCACATGAGGTCAAGTGTAGAATTTTCCACTTGTTGCATCATGCTGGTGTTCAAAAATTTTCAAATTTTGGATCATTTCAGATTTCGGATTTTCAGATTAGGGATGGTCAACCTGCAGTATCAATTGTTCAGCTTTCTTTTATTTGAGAAAAGAAGTTATTTTTCATATCTATCAATATTTACAAGCTCTTCCTTCATGGTCCTCGAAGATCCTCTTTTCAAGCATCCTACTGGCTTGACAAAATCTTTGTCGTAACTGTTCTAGTTAGTGGGCACGTAAATAACAAGAACAGCTAACGTTTACTGAGTGCCTGATATGTGTCAAATATCTTACGTGTATTATCTATTGTAATCCTACCACCCTAGAAGAAAGTACTGCTATGATCGCGTTTTACGGATGAGAGACACGACATGTCTTAACTATTAGGTGAAGCTTTGGCGTTTTGATCCCTCGGCCTGTGATGTCTAACCCCTACGCTATATGCTGCCTCCTTAAGTAAACTTGGCTAGCTCTGAACAAGTTTTGTTTTGAAACTATACATGCATACGTACATATATATTTTTAAGTTGAGTTAGAAAACAAACAGTCATTAACAGCTGACAGTTACTGATGCTCACTGTGTGTTGGGCACTATTTTAAGTATTTCATATTTATCATTAACAATTCTTTCAACCCTAACAACCCAATGAGAATAACTACTGTTAATCTCTCTCTTTTTCTTACAGTTAAAAAAAGGCAGACAGGGAGAGATAAAGGAGACTGCTCGAGCCTGCCAATGAGTTAAGGTGAAGATTCAAACTCAGATAATCAGGCTCTAGTCTATACTCCCATCTGTTCCAAAATACTGTCTCTCGAAAAGTATTTTCCAAACCCCCTAGAAACCCGCCTCCCTTCCGTCACAGCGCCAGCAAAGGGTCTAAAATCACCTCTTTAATTGTCACATAATGAAAACAACTGTACACGAGCAAACCAGATTCTAAAACTTCAAATTCTGTCTTAAAAAATGTCAGAGCTAAGTTTTTTAGAGAGGGGAAAGACTGCCTTCATTTTTGTACAATAACAATGCCTTCCTCACATCAATACTACGCAGGTAAGACAAAACTCACTCTCCACTAGACACCTGCAAACTTTTCTGAGTAATAGTGAAATCCGTTTAGCAGTTCTTTTCACTACAGATAATCTGGGCTGAATAATCACATAAGAAACATTTAACATCAGACAAATTGATGTACATAACTGTGTATACCAACCCTTGAAAGGGACAAAATAAACCTATTAATGGGAATTGTCAAATATTAGTAGCCTGAGATCATATATTAATAAAACGAAGATGCCCTCTCCAAAACTTCAAGGAAGTCACATGTAGAGGTGCTTAAAATTCAAAACTGACCTTACTGCTGTCTTTATATGTTTGCTGCAAGTGTCACTGAGCATAGAACAGTTTAAATCTGCACTGTCTGCAAGGGAAAAGCCACACATCATACAGTTAAGTCATTCTTAATAGAGAGTGAAATTTCAACTCAGGATCATTCTCCACTTATTGCAATATCCATGAAAGAAATTCTACAACAGAAGCACAATGAGTACAATTTGATTTTTAAAAATATATTCAGGCACCAAGCTGGGTATTTAATATAGTTTGCATTTCTGTAGTGCAATAGGTTTTCTGTTTCAGACAGCTAAGAATCCCTTACAGATTAGTCTAATTTGCTAAATTGAGGTACTCGGTGTTTTACTTTTCTTATCTGCCTCTTTATGGTCTACCTGGCTGGTCTTAACTGGCAAATACGAGTAGATGAAATACCCTTAGTTAGGAGTGCAGATCTCACAGAGTAAATTAAGACTGATGTGGACAATTACGCACTTATTCAAGGAGCTGAGAATGAAAGGTGAGTGCAGAGCGGGAAGCAGAATTAGTCTTCATTTGTGTCTCAGCTTTGTCATTTAATAGAAGCCAATGTGCTCCCTAAGAAAACATCCTTAAGGGAGTAAATTTTTTTTCAATTTAAAATATAGATTCCTAGAAGAAAAAAGGAACAAAAAGAAGAAGAGCAACAACATGGGTTTATTTCCAGAAAAAGAAATGAACTCCCAGAAAGAGAGAATAAGAACACTCTTCAAATTATTACATTTAGGTTTCCGGATCAAATCTAGATTAAACTTTTACTAAATTTGGATTTCCAGAGTTTTTTTGGGGGGAGGGGAGGTGAGGTTAAAAAAAAAGTACAAGCAAATCAAGCCCCACAATTTAAGCTGGTCTTTGCCTCATCGTGGCGTAAAACTGCTGAACGCAACAGAAGGACGGACAGAGC
>CAUYSK010014448.1:0-13918 GCA_963575035.1 Avahi laniger | reverse complement strand
AGAATGGATTCCAGCTCTATCCAGGAAAATACAAGAGGTGCTATATCACCATTGTTTCTTATAGCTGAATAGTACTCCATCACATACATATATCACATTTTATTAATCCACTCATGTATTGATGGGCACTTGGGTTGTTCCCACATCTTTGCAATTTGAATTGTGCTGCTATGAACATTCGGGTGCAGGTGTCTTAACTTTGAAAGGTACTATCAACCAATTTTCTAAAGCAGTTGTACCAATTTATATTTCCAGCAACAAATGTAAAAGAGTTCCTGTTACAATATCATAGGCTTTTGTACTAGGCATTTTTGCAGAGTTCTTTAGTGTGCAATCAGTTAACTAGACATCAACCAATTGTATACTACATCACTAAGAATTTTGGTGATTGGTTTATCAGCCCTAATGCAAGCACATGGAAAAGCCCAAGTGAACTGGTACCCAAAGGTATGGTATGAGGACTAAATGTATCACGGAGGGAATCCAAATCAGGTAAACAAAGGAGAACAGACAGTAATGAGTCTGTTATTTACTCCTGGCTAAGGGCGATGCAAGTATCTGAGAGAGAGGCAATAGTTAATTCATATTGGGACAGCACTCTCTGGAGTTCATATTTTATTGTTGGACATTGCATTTTTATTACATGTGTAATGAATTCTGCATAAGCCTCACTTTGGAAAAGGAAGCAGGACACCAGAAGTAACCAAACTCTGACATACACAAGTGCTGACGGAATCCACATCATTTGCCAATACTAAGGAACATAGACCTCTGTTTAGAAATAAGAGCCATCTATTTTCTCTTACAGGAGAATCATTAGACATGCAAAGAAAATTAGCTGCCAGAAATAATAACAAGTTGAACAACCAGGGCAAAGCTATCTCTCCCCAAACTGGATTTAGTAAACAAGGAAAAATTTTCAAAAAAATTTTTAATTAGTGTATCAAGGCCTGAAGATTGTCATTTTTTTTTTTTTTTTTTTTTTTGAGACAGAGTCTCACTGTGTTGCCCGGGCTAGAGTCCCGTGGCGTCAGCCTAGCTCACAGCAACCTCAAACTCCTGGGCTCAAGCGATCCTCCTGCCTCAGCCTCCCGAGTAGCTGGGACTACAGGCATGTGCCACCATGTCCGGCTGATTTTTTCTATATATTTTTAGTTATCCAATTAATTTCTTTCTAATTTTTAGTAGAGATGGGGGTCTCGCTCTTGCTCAGGCTGGTTTCGAACTCCTGAGCTCAAACAATCCGCCCGCCTTGGCCTCCCAGAGAGCTAGGATTACAGGCGTGAGCCACTGCACCCGGCCAAGATTGTCATTTTAATAGCAGGAACTGGAATTATTTTAAGAAGAGAACAAGTGTGGCAACATCTTTTGTTTTGTTTTGTTTTGAGACAGAGTCTCACTCCATTCGCCAGCTAGAGTCCAGTGGTGTCAGCATAGGTCGCTACAACCCCAAACTCCTGGGCTCAAGTGATCCTCTTGCCTCAGCCTCCCAAGTAGCTGGGACTACAAACATATGCCACCATGCCCAGCTAAGTTTTTTCTATTTTTTGGTGAAGATGGGGTCTCACTCTTGCTCAAGGTGGTCTCGAACTCCTGAGCTCAAGCGATCCTCCCACCTCAGCCTCCCGGATTACAGGTGTGAGCCACCAGGCCCCACTTAGCAACATTTTTTTGACTTAAATATATACCGAGAAACAAAGAGCACTTTAGAATTCAGGTAAAGAGAGTTCAGTCCAAGAGCAAACAGGAAGATAAGACAGGCAGAGAAGAGAGGCACCTCTCAACAGGGAAGGAGAGGGCTTCTGCTGAGAAAAGTGGTGGGCAATGGGGCAGATGGAGAACTTTTAAGAGCACTGGTAGATGTTCTCTGGAGGGCTGGGATGCCACCTCCTTCACCATGTCAGACCTTCAGCAAAGTGAGCCCCACACAATGTGAATGCTATGAACACCATTTGGGGAAAGAGATGTGTTCCATATCTGGGGCATGATGGGCTGTAAGAAGGCGTGAAATCAGGAGATCCAGGCCAAAAAAAAAATAGAACCTAGAAGGGAACCTAGAAGGGAACAAGTACAAAATTCCTCGGAATTAAAAAGAAACAAAAATCAATGTTAGAGGTGGCAATAAATTTCCCATCAGGAATGGGACTGAGAGTTAGACATTTTATTTAAATCTCATGGGACAGCATAACCTTCAGGAAGATGTTGCATACATGAAAAGGTGTAATGAGAGAACAAAAAGGTTTTTAAAATAAAAGCATGAGTGCCAAAACAAAATTAAAAAAGAGTAGAGACCTTAAGCAGCAGAATAATATGCCAAAAACCAAACTTATAATCTGTGAAATATAAAACCAATTTAAGGAATGTCCTCAAAAAGAGAGAGAGATTATAAAAGAAAATTAAGAAACAGGAAGAAAGAAATATGATAACTAATTTCTATATGATAAGAATTCCAAAAAAAAAAAAAAGAAACCAAATGAAGAAGGAATGATCAAAGAAGTAATAAGAGAAAATTTTTCTCAGCTGAAGAAAATCTAGATTTCATATTTAAAGGACTTAAAGACTGTTGGGCAGGAATACTGAGAAAAGCTATATTATTGATAATCTGATAAAATCTATAAACGACAAAAAAAAAATCCTGCAAGAAATCCTACAAGCTTCCAGACCACTCCTCTACTCCCCTCACTGTTACGCACAAAAGACACCCCCTAAAAAATCAGGTACCAGCCAAGAACAAAAAACCCACTGGCATCACCCTCTAATTTGCAAACTAAATGCCAAGAAAACACAATGGAGTGAAGTTTACAGAATTCCAAGGGAGAACTCTACAGCCAAAGGATGATTCAAGCGAGGCTATAAAATAAAGGCCTTTTCAGACTTGCAAAGACTTTGAATACACACTTTCCAACTATGTGCTTAGAAGTCAGTTCCATGGTATCCTGACACTCTCAGCCTCAAAGTCTTTGGTGAATCTCCCTGTAACAGAAAGCTCCATCTCCCAAAAAGACCCTCCAGCCTTCTCTGGCGGAAGGTTGTAGATATTCTCACCCACACAGCACACCTTGTGTCTAGGCCTCTAAATATTGTCCTAATAAAAATGTCCCTGAGATGATGACCTCTTTAGCAACTATCTTCTTTTTTGTTCTTATCAGCCTAGTTACCCTCATTCCTTTTCTCCACTTGCTAACTTTATTCCTCGCCCTAAGACAATGTAGCTCCTCGCCAGTCCCCTGGAACTGCTGTTCTGAAGGCCATCAGTGACCTCCGTGCTGTGACTCCCAAAGAGCCTTTGTCAGCACTTACCGTTGGGCATTCCTCATCACATTCAGTACTGCGGCAACCTCCTTCTTGACACTCACTCGAAATCTCAGATCCATTTTCTCCTGTGTCCCCAGAGCTCTTTTTTTGCTTTGTCTTGTCTTTTTCTCCATTTCTTCTGCCTGACCTTAGTTGTTGCTGTCTCCTAGTCTTCCTTGACTCACAGTTCTTCTTTCACTACAGAGACTTTGTCTGTCTTACTCATTTGTTTCCAGAGATCAAAACCTCCTGAAGTGAAAAAAAGGGATTTGCTGAAAAGATCCAGGTGTATCTCAAAAAACCCGACAGAGGAACTTCAACCCATCTGGCCTCATGTACGGCTGGACCCTCCTGCTGTCGCATCAGTATTAGGGAAAACTATCTCCCTCCCTGCTTGCGTGAGAGAAGGAAAACTAACCCAAGTGGCCAGCCACTGGCTTTCACAAGGTCAAGTGCAAGGGTGGGCAGGGCCACCGAGCTGAACGGCATCTTCCACTTCTCTGTTCTACCCAGGAATGGGAGCAAATGAGGGGGGCAGGCCTGGGTTTCTTTTTCAGTCTACTGCTGGACTCAGAATCTCCTCGGCAAGCCCAGGCATATCTCTGCAGACACACTGGAAAATGTAAGTCCCCAAACAGAAATCCAGGATGGGAGAGATAGAGGACCCCACTTAAGCTTCTGTCCTAAGTTGGGTTCTCTAATCTAGCTTTTATCAAAGAAGTCCACACAGGGATTTATAAAGTATTATATTGATTAATAAAAATCATTATTATTTCCACCCATTTGCAAGTGAGCCTTTATGTGTGTGCTTGCCCTATTTGCTAGAACCTAGAGAACTCTCTCCCTAAGTAGCGCTAGTGAAACTTGAATTCAATCTAGCACTGTGTTAAATTATGAAGTCTGGAAGGCAAGAATTATAGTATCATTTTTTATTGCCCATATCTGGCAAAGAGCCTAGACCAGAGGTACACAGTAAATGTTTAATAAATATTGCTCAACAAACAAATTCTTATCATATTCCTTTCTTAGAAGTATAAATTAGTTTGCTTCTGTAACATCTTTTAGACCTGCTTCCATTGTCCCTTCCTACAAACACTGAAAGGCCATTTCCATCTCATTTTCTCATTCCTAGAAGAATCTCACACAAGCAAACATTTTTTAAGTATTTTGAAATTTCAAGAAAATAAGTAAGTATAGAATCATTTTTGCCAACCAATATTTAATGGCAACTTTTGCCAGTGCAGAAGAAAACTTCTCATGTAACAAAGGTGTTTCACTGAATTAGTTAATTTTCATATTTGTATTACATTTAACAGCAACTGGATGGGGAAAGGTTGGAGGTCGTGTCATCTCTTCATTGGTTATTCTGTTCATGGTCTGTGCAGATGAATCGCATCAGATCTGACAAAAAGTGGACTCAAATGAGTGAGCATTGTTCCTTTCTTGTGGTGTGCTGCTGTGGGGTTCATCTTTCTTTCTGGACCAAGGAGAAAGCCAAGAGGGAGGGAATTCGTTTTGTAGTAGTTCTTGACTTGCATGTGATAGGTTGCTTTGCTTTTAATCCCAACTGTGACTAATTTCAGCCAAGGCCTTCCTATCAGGCATAAGCTGCCAGAGTCACTAGCCAGACAACTGGCCAGACAACTCTGCCATTCCATAGCTATCAGTCATTTTTAAAATCTATTCAAGAAGACTGACCACAAGTTGGCCCCCAACTCCCTAAGTACGCAAGGCATTTAGTCTATATCCTCAAGGGAACACATCTACAGAGACCTTCCTACTGCACGTGACACATCGGTCCAGCTAAACACTCACAGGGCACCTGTTTATTGGTGCTAGGTCATACACTAAGTGCTAGGGATACAGAATCAAATAGGATACCACTCCCACCTTCAGGAGCTCACAGACCAGGGAGGGAGGGAGACATCCAGCTGGAAAACGTCAGTAAAATGTCAGCAAAATGTGACAAGTGACCGATTCCTCTACCTTGGTTCTAGACATCCTCCTCCAGCCTACAGTCTCAGGAACCTTAAACTATTGTCTTTCTCTCCTAATTCTTCAATCTCTCCCTTCTGCATGCTCCTTCCTTTAGCATTTAACACATTAACTTCCATGTGAGTTATATTTAACTCACACTGGTTTTGAGCCTGGGGCCTCATGAAGCATATGTAACTCACACATCTCCCACCTTGGGAGCTGCGAGAATTGTTTTTCAAGTTGCATATAACTCATGCACAGAAAACAATAAAAAATAACAAATTTTTCATTAAATTAGAAAGGATTATTTTGTTTTTAAAGTTTTTATTCAATTTTTTGTAATAAAACACCGTGGCCCCAAGGAAAAATTTTTTTTTCCAGTGTGGCAATGTGTTAAATATGCACAAGCCTCTCCCATTTTGGAAACTATAAAACTATAATTCTTTCTTTACTACTATTTTCTCTCCAGCTATAATGCTTTCTTTTCACTCTCATAGCCAAACTTCTGGAAAGAGTTGCGTTATCTCTCAATCTCTCTCTTGCTTGCTCTGCCCCTCTCCCTTTACAATCATTCCTCAGCCACTCAGTATAGATTTTATCATCACTCCACCAAAAGTGTTCTCCCTCAGGTCAGCAATATCTTCCATATCATGGTATTCAAATAATGTGTTTCAGTCACCTGCTTCCTGGACATCTTGGCTCTATTTGGCATGGTTGACAATGTTTTCCTTTGTAAAAGACTCTATCCCTTTGGGCTTCATGGAACCATTCTTGATTCTTCATCCTCCCTCATCCCTCGAATTCTACAAAACACCAAACTCCTTCCCCTTGAAGTGGCTACACTGCCCTAGTTCAAACCCATGTCACACTCATCAGACCCACAGCAGGTACGTCCCAACTGGTCTTTCTGCCTCTCCTCTCGCCAACCCCACCAGCAACCCACGTGCCACATCACAGCCAAATGAGCTGTTAAAAATGTTAGATTTGATCAAGTCTCTTTCCTCTTTAAATTCTTAATGATTTCCAACTTCCATGAGGATAAGCCTGAAATCCGTAGCATGGTCTGTAATGTGCATCCTGATCTGACTTGTGCCTACCCCTCCAGCCCCCATTGCTCTCCCCCACCATCTCTACATTCTGGCCAGCAGGACTGTCTTATGGTTTTTCTAACATTCCACAGCCTTTCTCATTTCAACTGTTCCCTCTGCTTGAAATATTCTCCCTTCCCATGGGTGGCTGGCTAATTCCTACTCAGATTTCAACTTAAATGCCACTTCATCTACAAATCTCTGATTCCCAAGGATTTGGTTAAATCCTAATATGATCCTGCAACTTGTAGAACTCTCTGCATTTCTTCTTAACACTCGGCACATCTACCCTTACTTATTCAATGTCAATCTTTACCCCTAGGCATGACTGACTAAAGGCAGGGGCCATACTTGTTCATTGTGGTGTCCCAACACATAGCTTGGTACATATTCTTTACTGAATGAATGAATACATGAAATGCATTAAGAACAACTAAGAGGATCAGCTAAGCCAATTTGTAACAGGGAAATGAGGGCTATTGATTTTCCAAATCCATAATACTATAATTTCTAGAGGAAATGTTGTCAAAACCAGAGGAAGGGTGTATAGAAAGAGCTGGATGCTTGCAAAGGATAGCTGTATTTACAGAACAACTAAGCAAGGTGGAATAGTCTTAAAAGAGCAATTGTCATTCTAGAGTGTTACAAAATTCAGCAGGATCTAGGATGTGAAGATATCAATACTTCTGGCTCACAGTACAGTTCATACTCTGAGGGAACATCTGTTACACTGGATGAAATTATGTTGCATATGTTTAGCTAAGTAAAGGATAGATGCACAATAGCTTCTAGGATGAGTCATTTGGAATTAGCTCATCCCCATAAATCAACAGTCTGGACCTTAAAGAATCAAGACTTTATACACACGAGGGTTTGACCTTAAAAAAAGGAAGAAATCCAGAAAAATTTGTAAATTTTAGATGTCTAGAGCTTCAAGGGACCTTGTGTTATCCAATCCAAACCTGCCACACCTCTCAGCCCCCTACCCCCAAGGTTGTACAATATAGGAAGCTGAGACCCTAAGAGGTTAAGTCACTTCCTACAGTTACTTGTCTAGCTAGTGGCAAATCTGGTAATAGAAACCAGGTCTCTATTTCAATGAATCTTAATTTTTTGTGATCCTTGATTCTCCAATGAGACTGCTCCAAACCATATCCTGAAGAAGGTTTTCTGGAAACCCTTACCTTCCTCCAATCTCTAATCCTGATTCATTAAATAGCATATCCTGCATAAAGAGAAGCCTTTGGCTGTTGCTAACACCAATGACACCTCTCCTTCACCACCCACACTGCTGAGAATCTTAGGAGTTGATAATAACAATAACTAAAGAACTCTGAGTAACTCCTTGAACTGGTATTCTGTTCTGTGGCATTATGTAACCTCGCCCTAATCTGTCCTTTGTGACAGTCTCCTTGCTGTCAAAGAATGTTTGAAAACTTCTTTTGTTATAAAAAATTACTAAAGATGATCCAGAAATTCAACTTCTAGCTGTATACCCAAAAGAATCAAAGCAGGGACTCAAACAGATAATTTTATACCAATGTATAAGATGTACATTGTGCTATGCACTGGTGTACATTGCAGCATTATTCATGATAGCCAAAAGGTGGAAACAAATCAAGTGTCCATCGACATACGAATGAATAAACAAAATGTGGTGTGTATATATACATACATGTATATATAATGGAATATTACTCGGCTATAAAAAGGGATGAAATTTTAAAACATTATGCTAAGTAAAATAAGCCAGAAACAAAAGAACACATATTGTAAAATTCCGCTTACATGAGGTACTTAGAATAGACAAATTCATAGAGACAGAAGTAGAATAGAAGTTACCAGGGGTTGGAGAGAGGAGATACTGGGGAGTTATTGCTTAATGGGCACATAATTTCTGTTTGGATTACTAAAGTAAATTGAAATTGAGACCAGGCCTAAAGAATCCCTAAGTAGACTAAATCAATTAGGCTTTATATCTAAACCTTGCTTAATTTGCAAACTGAACCTTAACTTGACCTTTTTTTTGGTAAATGCCTATGTTAAACAAAAACAGAACTTAAGCTCAACCAATCAAAAGTAGCCAACAGGCTGGGCACGGTGGCTCACGCCTGTAATCCTAGCACTCTGGGAGGCCGAGGTGGGTGGATCATTCAAGGTCAGGAGTTCAAGACCAGCTTGAGCAAGAGCGAGAGCCCGTCTCTACTAAAAAATAGAAAGAAATGATCTGGACAACTAAAAATATATAGAAAAAATTAGCCGGGCATGGTGGCACATGCCTGTAGTCCTAGCTACTCAGGAGGCTGAGGCAGAAGGATTGCTTGAGCCCAAGAGTTTGAGGTTGCTGTGAGCTAGGCTGACGCCATGGCACTCACTCTAGCCTGGGCAACAGAGCAAGACTCTGTCTTAAAAAAAAAAAAAAAAAAGTAGCCAACAAAGTAATAATTATATAACTAGGGATTTTCCAATAGGATAGACTAAATAAGACAACTGTATAACTGTAGGCAATGAAATATTCTCTTTGTTTTACCTTTCTGTTCATCCTATAGACCCTCTCCCTTATGTTTCCTCCATGGAGCTCCTGAGCTGCTTGTTTGAACCTGTCTGATTCATGAAAAATTGTTTCCTCAAATAAACTCTTTGAAAATTTTGTTGTGTCTGTTTACTTTTTAACAGGGAGTATGAAGAATTTCTGGAAATGGAGGTGATGGTTACAAACCTTATAAATATACTTAATGCCACTGATTGTATACCTAAAAATGGTTAAGATGGCAAATTTTATGTTATATATATTTTCCCACAATAAAAAAAAATTACACAACAATTTCCAGTTCTGGCCAAGTTGGAAATTCCCATTCCTCCCAGATCTTTCCACTTACAACTAAAAACCATAACAAAACAAATAAATAAATCAAAATTGAGTACTAAAACATGTTCAAGCAACCGTGAGAAGGTACAAAAAAGAGAAGCAGAAGAATAGGAAACAGAGGAAACAAAAAGAAAACAAAAAACAGCATGGCAGATATAAGTGTTAACGTATCAACAAGTTTCTTAAATGTAAATGATCTAAATACACCAATTAAAAGACAAAAGTGAGTAGCAGGGATAAAAGTAAAAACATGATACAAGAATATACTGTCTAGAAGAAATTCACTTCAAATACAATGACACAAGCAGGTTGAAAGTGAAAGAATAGAAAAAAGATATGCCGTGGAGCTATTAATCAGAAAAGAGCAGGACTTGGCTCTATTAATATCAATGCAATTAGTAATCCTTAATTTTGAACCACACTTAAAAAAATCTAACTTATAGATAGGAAAAACTAAATATTTAAGGCCAAGTGAATTTCTGTGACTATTTTCCAAACCAGCCAACACCAATAAAGCACATTACCTTATCTAGTTTCCCTCCTAATAAAACACCAGGATCCTCTTCCTGTGAGCCATAAAGGCTGAGATATGCTTGGATGATAAATAACAAACATGTTCATTACATTCTCTTCCTCCTTAGTAACACTGGGTTGCTGTGTTGTCGAAAGCTGTCACGCAAGCCCGTCAAAGCTGTCCACGTGGCTATGGTCAATTTAGGATTGCATTCACTCCAGTGGTGCTCCACAAAGACTTTCAGGAAAGTAAAGATACAGACTCCGCCATTGTCCACGGAATGAGAGAAGTTGATCGCCGTGGTGCAAAGATTTTTGTTTAAGTTGCAAATTGCTGTCCCAGAAAGCAACAGTTTGTGGTTAATTCTCTTATTTCCTCTTCTTCTGTTTGAGTTCAGGGGCAGAGAGATATCACTGATCTGCATCTGAAGTCTGTATCTGCATAAGAGAAGTGTTTGTCAGGCCTGGGATCTTCCTCATCTCCTCTTCCTCGTTTATGCTGTGAAGTCTGTGGCACGGGGTATTACCTTCTTTCCTATGAAGCCTGTTCCATTTCTTGTTTCCAAACTCCTTAGACCTTAATTTCCTACATAAACATGGATTTTTATATAAACATTTTTAGGAGAGGTAAATATTGTGGAACTATGAATATAACTTCCAGAATTAGAAATTAAATGCAAAATTGTGAGAAAAGGGAAAAAAACCAGCAATGCATACAGTCCTCCAGAGATAACTTTAATGAAGAATATATGATAGTGACAAACACTTAATGAGTGGCATGTGCAAGAAACGTGGATATCCTATTCAAATAGTCAAGTTTTGTGTCCGGATTCTGCATGTGGAGGTCACAGCCTACAATGCAGTAAAGACATTTCTAGCCATTTGTCTTCCTGGTGTTCTTTCAAACTACCAAGAAAGCATTAAGAAGAATATTCTAACTTTCTGTGCAGTCAGATTTAGGGTCAGTAATTTTGGAGGTTATAATAAATATGAAGGAAAATAATTTTTCCTAGGATATTCACTTCCTACCAAAAAAATGAAGTATATGTGATTAAGTAGTGACTAGAATGAGACTCCAGGTTAGAGAGATAGTTGTGTTACCTCCCTCTCATCCCAGGGGTTCCAATCTCATATTAGTATACAGTTTTCTGGTGTTAAATATTTGACCAAATATCTTCTGCTTTGGAAATTTTTTTAAAAATGAGTTTATAGGAATTAGGAAGAGTGGAAGATTCTGTTTTCCCAAGATGGTTGTCCTGATACAGTTATCCCTTCCCATGGGCTCTTTGTAAGTGTGGCTGACAGTCTTCCCACTGAGGTGTAGGCCAGCATTCCCTCTCCATATATCTAAGTGGGAGCTTGCGACTGCTCCAAACAATAGAGTATGATGAAGTGATTAAGTGTGGCTTCTAAAGCTAGGTCCAAAATAGATACATCTTCCACCTGGCCTTCTCTCTTTGGGGCTGTCCTTGGAAGCCAATCACCAAGTTGCGAAGAACCCTGGGCCACATGAAGGAACTACATGTAGGTGTATGGATTGGAGTTGTTTTCCCCATGAAGGGTCAGCCTCTATTAACCCCAGACATTTGAGGGAGCAAGCTTTCTGATGATTCCATTCCAGCTGCTCAAGTCTTCCAGCTGAGACTCCAAACAGCATTTAGCATAAACAAGCTGTCCCTGCTATGCCCTGACTAAATACCTGCTCCATAGGCTCTGCAACCATAATAAATTTTTTTTTTTTTTTGCTACTGGGAAAAAAAAATTTGCTCAGGTAATATTTTAGCTATATTTTTATCAGTATAAAATGAAAATATTGCAGATAATGTCATGCTAGGGGGTCACAGACACACATCGATGGCACCACACAGTACGGATATAACATAGATTCTATCGGACCAAAATTTACAGAGAAATAGAGCACAAGGAGTGTGGCAAACTCTCATTACCCCACCACTTGGGCCAAGCATAGATGGTCTGTATGTACGGTGGCCAGCATTCAGCAGAGGAAGGCCAGCTTCCACTAGCAGATAGATGCACAAGGAATAGCACTGCAGGAGAAAGGACCCATCTTCACACTGTGCAACACATTTAGGTTTTTACATTTAGGTTGGCCTAGGAGGGTATAGGAAATACCTAGGCTCTCTAGGTAATGGGAAATATATCAAAGGATCTCTGAGCCCAGAAACAACAAGTAGGGAGAATGCACACTAAGAGCCCAGGTCTATAAGAAGGGTCAAAGTCTGCATATTGAGGGCCCTAGGAACATCCTTGAAGGGTCTCTGTATACCTGGGATGCTGACATCTGCCAAAGGCTTTGCAGCCCCTCTGCAGACTGGCTCAGTCTACCTCAGCCTGGGAGGAGGCAGGTGCCCAGGTCATGCAGATTTGTGTCCCATTAAATATAAGGAAACAAAGTGAAAGTCTCCCCTAACCTTTTCTTATGTCCTCTCTTCAAACCAATTACAATAAGATCGAGTTATTTTTCTATCCTCATACTGACAGAATGTTAACAATTAATAACATTCAGTGTTAGTGAGCACATTGAAAAAGGTGTATGCTCATAATACTCATAGGAATATAAATCGATATAGGTTTTTTAGGCAATTTGACAGTATCTATATACAGATGCTTCTCAACTTACAATGAGGTTGCATCCCAATAAACCTATTGGAAGTTGAGATATATCATAAGTCAAAACTGCATTTAATACCCTTAAGCAACTTAAGCTTAGCCTAGCCTCGCTTAAATGTGTTCAGAAACAAAGTACTCTGAGTCTATTTTATAACAAAGCTTTGAATATCTCACATAACGGTATTGTGCCACATGTCACTATTTCTGGAAAAGATCAAAATTCAAAATTTGAAGTAAGGTTTCTACTGAATGTGTATTACTTCCACACCATCATAAAGTTGAAATCATAAGTCGAGCCATTATAAGTCAGGAATTGTCTGTAATCTATATGAACAATTTTAAATATGAATATCTTTCAACTCAGCAATTCTACTTCTATTCTAGTATAAATTTTCTAAAGAAATATTTCAGCACTTGTTCAAAAAGATGTCCAATGCAACAAAATATTGGTAACACCAATAGAGGGATGAGCAAATATATTCCAGTGCATTCTTCTGTAGAATACACAGCTGCAATTAAAAAGAATAAAGTAAATTTATACATAAATAGGGCTCTAGAATGAGTTTTTGTTAGTTTTCATTGTTTTACTTTGGTTGTGTAAAACATTCTTACTTATAACTTTAGTTTAAAATATCCAATTTATTAGTGCTATAAAATTGCTACACTACTGCTAGTAGTGATATCTTTTTGCTCACCAATAGGTGAAGCCTAGAATAGAGTGATTACATGTGAATCCCCACAGCATCTTAGAGTCTAGTACATTTTATTTACTCAAGAACTTTTTAATTAATTAGTATATTATTTAATTAGTTAATTGATGAAACAGACCAGCAACTCCAACTGCCTTCCAGCTTCAGTTCTTTGATTCTAACTGGGGAAAAACTGTTCTTATATGTAAAATGATCATGGCAATAACTACCTCTGAGAGCTGCTGTGATGACAAACAAAATGTGCAAAATTGAGTCTGAGGTTATAATTTGCTATACAAATTCTAAGAGGTATTTATTCTGTTGTTAGTCTTCATTGGGTAAAAATTACGGCTCTACTGAGTTCAGATTCACTCTAGATGTTTCAGAGAGCCTATCTCAGTGTGTATGCAGGGAGTGAAGGAGAGGACAGGAGGAAGTGTCAAACATTAAAAATATTTGAGAACCAAGGAGGCACAGGCACGCCGGGGGCAAGCGTCAAGCCTGGGTGCTAGCCATGTTAAACAAGGAACTGACACAGCGATCGAAGGCCTCACGCTTGTTCAAACACTTTAAGTACACACACTGTATTTGATCCTCACAACCAGGAAACTCTGTAAGTCAGAGATACCTCCAGGAAAGTTCCAATCCAATGTCCCCACCTGTCATTCTTTGATCATGCTTGATGAAAAACTAGATTACAGGCTTTTAAAATTTACTGGAGCAGAAAGAGCTTGTAAATGTGCGGATTAGTTTCTTAGGGCTGCTGTGGCAGATGGCCACAAACAGGATGTCTTAAAACAACAGAAATGTATTCTCTCACAGTTCAAGAGGCCAGAATATGAAATCCAGGTGTGAGC
>CAUYSK010014443.1:0-35543 GCA_963575035.1 Avahi laniger | reverse complement strand
TCCATGACAAAGGCTAGGTGTGCTTTTCAGTTTTAGCTTATGTAAATTTCTGTTTGACACTTCACTGCTACATTAGGTAAACAGTCTTTCTCTATAATTTTTTTTTTTTTTTTTAATTTGAGACAGGGTCTCGCCCTGTTGTCCAGGCTAGAGTGCAATGGCAACATCACAGCTCACAGCAACCTCAGACTCCTGGGCTCAATCAATCATCCTGCCACAGCCACCCGAGTAGCTGGGACTACAGGTGTGCGCCATTGTGCCTGGCTAATTTTTCTATTTTTAGTAGAGATGGGGTCTTGCTCTTGCTCAGGCTGGTCTCAAACTCCTGACCCCAAGCGATCCTCCTGCCTCTGCCTCCCAGAGTGCCAGGATTACAGGCAGGGTCTCTGCATTTTAAAGAAATTACTTGGGGCCAGCAAGAACTTCATCCTGGTGTGCTGGCAAATGTTTAGCAACCAGCTCTCTGAAGGGTGGAAAAACCAACACGCTGCTTTGCCGTGTTTGCTAATTTCCACGGTGTCCACATTCCCATCGGCCTGAGCTACAGACGTGCAGGCTCCGAACTGGCGTGGGAAGAGACACGAGAAGTATGTTTGCAGTATTTCCACCTCTCGGATGCAATAAATGTGAAAAATCTCAAATAATTTCATGGGCACAGATAACAGCAATATATAATAGAAACGTAGGGAAGTGATACACTTTGAATAAATATCACCTGTTTTTAATTTTGTTTAAATCTACTTATTATTAAAGGTATGTATTCTTTTTGTTTATATAACTCACAAAAAAGTACAATCACAACGAAATGAATTGTACTTTCACATAGTATCATCTCCAGCGAGGGCTGCGTTCCGAAGGGCTCACCAGTTCCCGGGCGTTCCGCGTGCGACAGGCCCCCACGCCGCATGGCCGTGACCCACGGAACCCTGCTCAGCAAATGCCCGCGCCACGTTTGCTACCGGCGGTCTCTGCCCGGAACACTCTGCCCCGATCCCCACAGCACCCGCATTTGACAAACAGGGCTCCCGAGGCCCAGAGAAGTCCAACACGTGACAACAAGGGGTGTTTGCTGGCAGAGTTTTCCCCACGGCTGAAACGATCATTTTTATGCGTCAGGAGCGCTGTTCGAAAGGCTTCGCGCAGTATCACGTGAGACGGATACTGTGAGCGCTGCTGTTATTCCCATTACATAGGTGGGCAAACTGAGGCTCAGTGGAGTTACGAAGCTTGCTCCAGGTCACACTACACATAAGAAGCAGGTCCCAGCTGTCTGGCTCCTGAGTCTATGCTCCTAGCCCGGGTCAGCAAACGATTCCTGCCAGAACGTAGGTGGTTCTGGTTTCTGGGCCATACGGTCTCTTGCAGCTACCCGGCTCTGCCCCAGGCACGTGAAGGCAGCTGCAGCCAAAATACAAACAGAAGAACCTGGCTGTGCTCCAATAAAACTTTATTTATGGACACAGAAATGTGAGTTTTGGGATAATTTGCACTTGTCACAACATATTTTCTTCTTTCTATTTTTTTCCCTATGATTTAAAAATATAAAAGAACTATTCCTATCTCACAGGCTGTACAGAAACAGGTGGCCTGCCAGATTTGGCTTGCGGGCCACAGTTTGCCAATCCCTGCTCTTAGCCGATGCGCCGTGGCACCTGAATTTAAATCCCAGGTGACTCCGTTTTACTTGTGGAACATTGTCACGGGTCAGCCTTATGTGGTCGCTCGCCCCTTTACTTTTCATTATGAAAATTCACAAACCCACACCAAACTGGAGAGAATGGTTTCATACACCCCCAACAGGCAGCTCCCGAGGTGAGAGCTCTTAGCACAGGTAGGGAGTTTGGGCAGACGCCATCAAACCAATAGGTGCGTCCAGGTCCTCACTGAGCCCAACGGGTGTGCAAATAATTTAGGAGGCTCATCTGCCCTTGCTTCATCTCTGGAATTTAGGGACTGATGTGGCATTAGAAGTCCTTAAAGGCTGGGGGACGGTTTTTCACCATCCAGTGACCTATAAGATGCTATAAGAGCTGTAAGAACAGGTGCCATTTTAAAAGAACAAAGTGAGTAACCACGTCACAAGTTCACTCAGAAGCAGAGAATGAGTAGGCATTAAACACTCTCCACTCTACCCCTGGGATAAAAGGAAAGTTTGGGATAAGAGTCCGGCCAAGAAAACCTCCCGGTGCTCTGTGGGCCAAGACCAGGCATGGAATTCCTCCCCGAAAGGAGGTCATTCCATCTTTCACTCCTTGGCTCAGCCCGTCGGTTTCCTGAAGTTAAAAGAGGCGGAAGTGAGGCTTTGCTAGTTCTCCACAATGATTTATTTCGTTGAAGAACCGTAAGTGCTTAGAGATTGAAAAAAAAATGAAAAAAACAAAACAAAACAACAATCAGTGTATTTCAATAAACAGCTGATGGCTAAATTGAAGATGGAAATGCAGTCATTATCGTCGCGGATGAGCATTCATTAAGCATCTATCTGCGTGTGGTGCTGGCTTTGAAGGAAATGATGCATTGACCTACTTTCTTCCCATGGAGATGGATGCTTCACCTGCCTGGGTTTTGGTAGAGTTTGCAAACCGTAGCAACTTTGAACATAGCTACTCATAAATCTTTGCTTGCAGGACCGAGGAGAGGCTGGAAGTTTTTGTAGGAAAATGTCTCTGTCTTGCTATGCCATCATGCTCTCTGGGTGAAGCAGGCCTGCGGTTAGGAACACGCAGTCACGTCCCAGCTTCCATCATGGAGGGACTAACACCCACTTTCGTTCTAGAAGGACGTCTCAGTTGGATGGTGCCTACCCACTCTAAGAGACCACATTAATTGGATCAATTCTTTATGCCTTCCTGTATCCCTGAAACGTGGCTTGCAGTGTCCTTCTGGGGAGCGGGGGCATCCCATTTCTCATCTCCCGGTTCCGCCATAGACTTAATTTTAACTAATAGAACAAGATGCGAATGACCTTTGACACTTCCACACTTTGGCTTGAAGACGCCAGGGAGGCATCTGCTTGATTTTTATTCTCTGCTATGGCTAAAAGAAGAACATTCCCAAGCTAGCTTGCTGGCCCAGGAGGAAGCTGAGATATTTATGGCACAAGATGCTTCTACCCAACTGACGTGCGAGTGAGTGCAGCCAAGATCAGCCGCAGGATCAGCACGACTCCCAGCCCAGCCCACCCCAAATCACCCAACCCATCCCCGCTCCCAGCCAACAACCTTCACAACAGAGAAAAATAATCAGCAAATGTTGTTTCAGGTCACTGAGTTTTGGGGGTGATTTGTTACACAGCAGTAGCTAACTGATACACCAACTCACTTTAAACTTAAGCAAACTATGAGCAGGAAGCTAATTTTGCCAGAAAAAAAAAATAACTGTGACATAGTCTAAATCAAGTAAAAGTGAGGTTTAATTTATGTGCAGGCTTGGATTGTCAATATTTATGTGGGTAATTGAGACTCGGTCCAGAATGCGCAGTGTCATAAGATTCCTTATCTAGGGAATATGGCTGGCAAATGTAAATGTCAAACATCTCTTCACTCTGGCTGTGCAATACATTAGTCTGAAGACCTGTCACCTGGCCCCCACTGCCATAGGTCAAAAATTTCCTGGTTGGGGGATGAGGCCCAAGTATTTTCTACAAAGCGCCCCCGAGTGAGTGATCGTATTGGCAGCGCAGGCTGAGAAGGGCTCTATGATGCTAAGATCTGAAGAGTCAAAGTGTGATAGAGATTTTAGCAAATTCCATGGGTTTTTCCCCCCAGACACTAAATGCATTTCCCCATCACCACCGATATCAGATCAGACAGGAGGGTTTATACATATATACATATCTATGATTCTGTGATGTAGACAGAAAATGTCCACTTCCAGGCTGGAGGCAGCTGCAGGCCACGTGAGAAATGTTCTTCCCTCGGCCCTCTCTCCCATCACAATCTCCCAGAGCCATTGGGCCTTTTTCCGCAACCTGCTTTTATTCTGCGCTGCACAGGTCGTGAGACGCGACGGCCCCCATCCTCTCGGCACCGCCGCGTGTGCTCTGAGTCCTTCCCAAATGTTGCCGGAAAGGACTCCCGCCCGGAGGAACGCCGAGTCCATACCTTGTGGGCACAGACGCTAGACATCGCTGTCTTAGTTCCAAGTAAGCAAACGAATCCAACCACGAGCCTGGTCTGGTGGCCCTCTGCCAGCCGCAGGTAGATAGAGGAGAACACGGGCTCATCAGAGACCCACTGCGGGGGGAGCGTGCCCTTGCTGCCAGCCAGGTGAAAAGCGGGCACTCGGTTGCTCGCTCATGTCCCGTGGCACAGACGTGGCTCGATTTGTCTCCTGGATAAAGTTACAGAGCAAAAGTCACTGCTCTATAGAGCAGAAAGGTCTGCAAGCTCCTGAGCCACTCTGAGCAGGCAGGGCCTCAGCTTCCTCATCTGCGAAATGGGCGGCTTGGGGCCTCCATCAGACAGAGCTGCTGGAGGCTTTGGTGAGGTTACACCTGTAGTCCTGATGCCTGTGACCCCATGACATTCGCACTGCATAGTAAATGCTCACCAAATATTAAGATAAATACTTGAAAAAAATGACAGAGATGGAATTTGATTGCACTATTTCCTTTTTTTTCCTACTTTTTTTCCTTCTCCGATACAATGGCCTTCAGTATAACCATAAACCTATATAATATTTTTACTGGTATGATTCACATGCCGTGTAATCCACGGTCTTAAAGTGTGTTCGCTGTGTATTCATATAGCCACCGAGTTGTGCAACCATCACCACTAATTCCAGAACATTTTCATCACCCAGGAAAGAAGCCCTCAGCCTCTTAGCAGTCCCTCCCTGGGCCTCCTCCTGAAACCACCCATTGACGCTGTGGGTCTGTGGATTTGACTATTCGACCTGCTTTATATAAATGGTATCATGTGGAAATGGAATGGAAATAATACAATACGAGGCCTTTTGTGTCTAAGCCTGAGTCATTTTTTATCAGAAAAAAAAAATTGCAGGTAACTTCCTGGATGCCCAAGAAATGACATACCGGTGGTGGGGGAGGGGATCCCACAAACGGCCCCTTGACTTCCAGCCGTCACCTGATTTCCCCGCCCGCGAGCTGCGCATACAGCTCTGGAAATGGCTCATGCAGTTGCCGCCCTGCCGAGCTCCTGCCCACAGCCGCCCCGCAGAAGTAGAACGGCTGCCACATCCCGGCGTCCTCGCCCCGGGCTTCCTTCCGCGTGTGGCCCTGAGCCGGGAGGGGAGGAGCCGCCAGGTGCCTCGCTGTCCTGTGCGGGGAAGTGTCCCGAAGTGGGCGTTCGTTGCTGAGGAGGGCCGCGACGGCTCACGCGCAGAACAACCGTCGTCTTACGCCAACCTGCCGTTTTCAAGAAAGGAACGTCCTCTTGTGGACATTTACAGTTTTGTACCAATTTGTGAGCTCGCCACCGTGAAGATTTCAACAGACCGCTGCTCGAAGGAGAGACATAGTCCTAATTCTGGAATTCATAACAAAAACCGGGGCTCGCCCGCAGTGGGACCAACGGGCCATATTGTCATCCCCCTCCCAGGATGTCAGAATTTCCTCCACTTCGATGCGTGTTCTCACCGGGCACTCTCATCACTATGACAAATATCAAAATATTGCCTCAGTTGTTGCTGTAATCTTACTTAAGAAAATGTGTCTGAATGTTCGGATTGCTGTTCTGCTGCAAAATAAATCGGGTCTCCATGGAAGGGGCTCCATCTGGCAGTCGGATAACAACCCCTGTGGACCAACGGCAGCATTAGGTGGGACGCTTTTCTGGAGAGTCGCGGTGTGTGCCAAATGCAGTGAGACCTCTGAGCAACGATGTCAGGAGTCGGGATGCAGTATTCCAGGAACATAGGCAACCAGCAAAGGGTGGGCCCGGCAGGCTTGTGAATTTCCTCCTAGAGAAACCCCACTAGACCCGTGGTTCTCGAAGCGGCTCTGGGACTGGCAATATCAGCATCACCTGGGAATTTCTTAAAAATGCAGATCCCCGGTCCCACCCTGGACTCGCCAAATCAGACACTCTGGGGGAGAGATCCGGCAATCCGGGTCTTAACCCTGGGCAGATTAAGCCCTTCGGGAGAGGCAGAGGCTCAGGCATGTTGAAGAACTACTGCTGAGGGGTTTCGCGGCAGAATGGTTCATCGCTGCCAAGGATTAGCGTAGCAGGAGCCCGAGACATCAGCTAAGTCACTGTTGTCAACAGCATCGGCAGTTTTCAAGACAACGCGGCCTGTGGTGGGTTCAGTGGTAACCCCCCAAAAGATATGTCCCCATTCCGGAAACTGTGAATGTGACCTTATTTGGGAAAAAGGTTTCTGCAGATGTAATTAAATCGAGGATGCTGAGATGAGATCATCCATTTTTAAACTAATTTTTAAAGGTTTTTTCCTAAGCAACAATATCTATGCCTTGGCAGACTTTATATGATAGTGTTTTCTTTTTTATAACACATATTCAACTAAATACATAATTACACTAATAAAAACAGTTCATGTGCCGCCTAACATCAGTGGTACCCGTGGTACACTGTGGGAACATGATTCCCCCTGGCGGTGTCAGTGATCGTTTCAAAAACGTAAACTTGGTCCCTACCCAGTAGCTTCTCTTAGGAGAAGGTCCAAGCCCCCCATCTTCCCTCCGTGCCCCTCATCGGGGCTTCAGGCTGTGCCACCAATTTGCCGTCATCCTTGCCACCGCCGGGCTGGTCCTTCCGTCTGGACCACGCGCTCTCTGCGCAGTTAACACCCGCATCTTGCTCAACACGCGTTTGCGGAGCAGCAACACCTGCTCACCTGCAGCACCCTCAGACATCGCGCCATCACCAGATGCTGCCTGCCCTTCTCAGACTCCTCGTGTAGCCGGATTCCCCGTCAGGTGACCCCGGCACCGCGCCCTCGCACCCCTTATCACAGACGATTCACGTGCTCATGTGGCCGTCCGATCCGTGCCCCTCTCCTCCACCGGACCGTAGACCTCACAATTCCAGTCCGTCGCGGGATGGGCACACCTCAGACGACCGTCTAAGGAAGGAGCGAGTGATTAGACGCACGGACACGGGGTGGATGGACAGACGCTCGTGCGTGTCTTGCAGGTGGAGAACAGGATGCGGGGGGAGCACAGCCTCGCTCCCAGCACAGCGGATCGGCGGCTGAGTAAGAAAACTCAAGCTTCGGCTCTGTCCTGCTCAGAAACCTAAAAAGCATTTAGCTAAATAACCCGGGAACATAGCCCACATTAGCCCCACACCAGAGCTGGGTCTCCACCTCCTTTGCACTCAAAATCTGAACCTGACCCTCGATACCGGGAGGCTTAGAGGCCAACTTGGAGCAGATTCGTTCCACTTCATGGAACAACAACGACAAATGGAAAGAAAACAAAACAAAACAAAACTTAGCTACGCTGGCTCACAATCACCCGCAACTATCAGCCTCTGATTAGCCACCTCATTAAAATATAAACTAATTTAATCCAATCATTCAAGTAGCAGCCCGAGCGAACACAGCCATTATCATCGAAAACGCCGGAAGGCGCGCTCTCTACCAGACGTGACGATTTGGCGTTTTTATTAGGAATATGAGTTTCCCGCTGGTGTGGGGACTCTTCTCCTGAAGCTGTTGTTCGCCCACTGTGTTTGCACGCCAGTGGCGTCTCGTTAAATTTCCCAGACAAAGCGTTAGGGAGAAACCACCCAAACACGCCCCGAGTATGAGATGGCAGTGGGTACAAATAGTTCACACGGACGGCTTTCTTCCCAAATTAGCGACGTGTCCGATGCTTGCACGAGAGCGGGGTGAATCCCAGTCGGACGGGGCTTTTCAACAACCCCCACCCCCTGTGCACACCCCGACCTTCCAGTCTCTGCACGTCTTCTCACTGTCACCCGGAAACGTCCTCTGTGTCTTGTCGAAATCTACTCATTCTTCAAGCATTGGCTCAGGACCTGTGGGCCGGGGGCCTGGCGCTTACCGAGGCTGCGCAGGTGACGCACTGTCGCCGAGGGCTCTGCTGCAGGACTGGGTCGTTGCGGAATGTGGGGGCAATGGAGTAGGAGCTTCGCTTCGTCTGTGTGGCGTGAGATGAACAGCAGATACCCACACGGAAATACCACGTAAGAGGCTGGATTTATGGGGCAGGAAATTCCTCCCACAGGGTGGATGAAATGCAAATGGTTTCCCTGGCCCTGCTCCTTCTCCAATCTTCTCTCTCACCTCTCTCTCTCCCTCCTGCTTTCAGCATTCTGGCCGCAATCATCCTCCTGTGCTTGGAATGTGCCAAGCTTGCTCCTGCCGCAGGGCCTCTGCACTTGCCGTTCTTGCCACCTGGAGCACCCTCCCCTCAGGTGTCACTTGCTCAGGACGAACTTTTCCGACCACCCGGTCATCAATAACCACTCCCATGACGCGGCCTTCTTTTCCTTAGTGCCGTCTGAAATTATCTCACGCCCATATCTGTGCATTTACTCATCGCGTGCTTCCTGCTACTGGAATGCACGCTGCAGGGAGACGGGACCCGGACTGGCCCATGCACAGACACACCCCACGAGCACCTAACGCACGGCAGGTTCTCCGCACGCCTGCGCTGACCCGTGCGAAGGCTCGCGTACTCATCTCGGGTCCTTCTCTGCTTCCTGACACCGACCACAGCGTGTAGTTCTGATTTCATAAAATAGATGCAGGGGAAGCTGTATTCACTCCCAGATCCCCGCGGAGGGTGAAGGAGCCAGGGAGGCGCCCGCCTGCTGCTGGGCACACAGAGCACAGGCCGGGGCTCAAAACCCGACGGTTTGCGGTTGTGTTGCACTAAAGGGAAAACAGCAGTGTCTGAGGCGTAGAGAGAGACGTCGTTCGAGTAGTGCCGCGTGGTCCGTCCGAGACGTCTTGCAGGGAGGAGGACCTAGGCCAGGAGCGACACTAGCCCTGGAGGGTGGAGCTCAGAAAGGTGGGACTTGAAACAGATCAGAGACAGATGGGGGGTGACAGGCCACTGGCACACGCGTCACCTGTGACAGCTTTCTCTGGGGAAGCACCGTGGTGAACAATGGGGGGCTAGATTCCAGCCCCTGTCACCCCCTCAAACAAGCCTGCTTGAGCAGTGAACAACCTGTACAACTGTGCACAGCAGTCCTAGGGAGTGAGAGGGGAGCTCCCTGAAATAAGGTGCAATGAAACCTTCGCTTCGTTTTTTGGGGGGTCTCAAACTGATAGTCTTTAGGTGAAATCTTTTTCCCAGACCATTTTCTTTGTGTTTTTTTTTTTGCGGGGGTCACTGTTAACCTATATAGAGTTTTTAAATAACTCAAATTATTTTAGAAAGTCTTTAGACAGGGCACGTGTGCACCTGCCAGCTGTCCCCACAGACACTCTCCCGGCGCACAATCTCATGTCCCCTGCCTGGCCTCTCGTGGCACATCACGGAAGAGAACCAGAACACGCAGGAAGAGATTGTAGGATGCCGACTACTTCTTCTCTTTCCCCCCTTCTAATTAACAGCCGCCAGGAGCAAACGTTGTGAGGTGAAACTCGCACACAGAGAAGATAAATGGCTTTTTAATTTGGGCTGCTGACAAGGGCAGCAGCAGAACTATGTTACTGTTATTTTTTCTTTTCCCTAAACATGGCTTCATTAACTTTCGTTTAAAAAACAGAACAAAGACGTCCCAAGCTTTTGATGAACATGTTTCCCCTGCACAGCTACTCCTTCTCAAATCGAGTGACCGCCGCGGCAGGCTGGAGCCCCCGGGAGCCTGGCACCGCCTCCGTCGGGCTGTCCCTGTTGCTCAGAAGGTCTCTATCGAGCCCCCTCCGGCCTCCAGCGGTTTGTGAAGCTGTGAACAGCTCCAGTGGCCAGAGCCCAAGACCCACTGGAGGTTGGGGACACCTGAAGTGAAGTCCAGGCAGGTCAGGGACAAGAGTGTCGGTGAATTTCCCTGACGACGTCTGGCCGAATGGGAAACAGCATTGTTCACATCATCAGTATTTTGCGTCTGATACAGCAGTGATTATAATCTATACTAATTATAGCATGAATATATAAATATGATATATTCCGATTATATACACTGATGTATAACTAATCACAATGTATACTTAATGTACTAACCGGAATATCTCCCCATGGTGTACAACAGATATTTCAAACGGGTGATCACCGCCAGCTTTGTCTGGCTTATTTAGTGTCATAAAAAACTAAACGCTAACTTAAAATGAACACACTGCATTGAAAAGCATGGGTTTCTGGCTTCTCGGGAGAAACGGGAAGACCTGACACCTCCCATTCTCGTGTGGCCCCCGGCACGGCACCTGACTCTGCTCACGTTCTTTGAACTTGGATCCTTAGTGCCGTGTGACCCAGGGCTCTCGACAGTGTGAGTCCCTCATTCGTGAAACATGGAAACTGGAGGCATGTAGAGAGGGCTCACCTCCACCCCTACTATTTCCCGTGTTCTCACACTTGGCCCACTTCTCTGGGACCCCTGAACCTTGAATCCCAGCTAACGAGTCGCCGGCTGTGTGACCTTAAACTGGTAACTTAACCTCTCTGTGCCCCAGCTTCATCCTCAGTAAACTCTGGCTAGCAATAGCACCCACTTCATAGATTTGCTATGAGAGCTAAAGAAAATATACACCACCCCGCATCACTGGAATGGCGAAAATAAAAACAAGAGAGATCGACAATCTCAAATGTCGATGACTATGGTGCCATCGAAACTCTCGAACATTGTTGGTGGTCGTGCGAAATGGTACAACGCTCTGGAAAACTGGCAGTTTCTTAAAAAGTGAAACATACGCTTATCCTATGACCAGCAAGATAAATGGACACACGCCCACACGAAAACTGGTGCATAAATATTCACAGCAGTTTTATGCATATGAGCCCAAACTGGAGGCCGCTGGGTGAGTGGGTGAGCAAACTGCAGAACATTCATGCAACGGACACAGCTCGGCGGAGAGAGGACTGATGCGCTGGTATGGGCAACGGCACACATGGCTCTCAACACGTGCTCAGCTAAAAAGGCCAGAAAATAGCACGTTACGTATGAGCCCATCAACATGGGCTAGAGAGGAGGTTAAACTGATCTGTGCGGAGGAAATCGGAACAGTGGTGGCTGTAGAAGGGAGCAGGTGGACTGGCCCAGGAGACAGCAGGACAGACGTTTGGGGTTGATGAAATCCTCCCGTCTTAATAGCAGGCGGGTTAATGGGTGTATGCGTTTGTCCAAAGAAATCAGACCACAGAATTAAGATTTGTGCATCCCAATGTATATACATTATGTCAATAAAAATAAAGGAAAACATGAAACCTATAAAGGATGTACGAGAATAGCTGTTCATTGCATAAAGAGAAAAGGAAAATGAAAGGAAAAAAAGAAAGAACAGTCCATGCAAACCAAACACCTATCCGGAGAGCATGTTGGGTCTCACGCCTTTGGCCCTTGTCTGTCTGCGGCCGACAGCCCGTGGCCTGAAGCCGAGAGAGCGAGTTCCCGGAAGAGCCCATGTGGGTCTGCAGCAGCCGTTCTAGTTCCAGTCCACGGCAGACATCAGAAATCGCGGTCCCCCTGCCCCCCAGCTCAGGCACGGCCCCAGACCCCGCTGAAGGCATTATTCCGGCATTCGCTGCACATAGATCAAAGCCGACGTATTTGCCCCGTGGGAGCAGAAACGCGAGCTCCCAGAGTACAAGGCTGATACCGCATTTATCTTTGTTTTACAGACACTCGGGGGAGATCCGACACGTACTTGCTGAATTGATACTTCAGTGAACAACCTCCTGCCGCCGCTGGGGCCACAGTCTGGGCTCAGGTGGGCGGGTCGGCCCCAAGCCCTCCCGGACAGCCCACGGGGCAGGAGCAATGGCTACATCCGGGTCCCTGTTTGTTCTGGCGTCACCACCCACGGCTGGGCGTGCACAAGCCGCCATCTACAAACACCGATAAAGCGGAGGTCATGTTTACTCATCACCCACAGGACAAGATCTTAACGTTTCCACTTTGCTGAGCGGTGGAAAATTGCTTCGCCTAGAAGGCGGTGGGGGCTTCGTCAGGTGGACATGTTCACGTTCCCGTAACGTCTCGGTGGGAGAAGGTTCATTTCTCTCATGAGGAATAAGTCCGTTCCTGCCTCTCCTTCTCACTGGTTTCCTGGTCATTTTTTGGGACCAAAATGCAGCCTCCACGTGGGTAAGGACAACATACTCCCATCTGGACCGAGCAGAAGTGGCCGAACCACAAAGCACGCATCTGCCTCCTGCGTTTCTCTTCTGCTGTTTCAGAATCAGCCACCTCCACGGTGCGGGAGGAGACCCACTCTCTGCGGACCCACTGATTGCATGTGACAGCCCTTTGCCTCAAGCCATAATCACACCTGAGGCTCATCTTCTCCCCAGCTTGCTCGGAGTACCAAAACTTCAGATTTTTCCTGACACGCTGTAGTCACAGTAGAAAAGCAGAATGAAAGGAAGGAACCACAAGGGACTTAAAAAAAAAATTCAGTTATATGGCCTCGAGTTCTACCTTTCCCCCTTAATTTGGTCAGTTTCGAGGAGGAAGGAAATCGGTTGCAGCATGCTAACTCTACCACTACCCAGAGGTAAGTCAACCTCACCTGCTCTGTGCCTCTCGGACAGTTTTAAAAGGGGCAGGACCAGCTGCCTTCTTCAGTGACACCGGAGCATCTCTCTGTGACAAGCCGTCCTCAGGACCCAGGGCAGGTGAAACACTGGAACCCAAGCAGGTGCCAGAAGCCGGGATACCACCGAGCATCTGTTTGCACACGAACTTCTTGAACACACCTGCCGACCGTTGGTTGCATTGTCCTGTCTTAGGGTTAGGGGACACACGGTGGACAGTCTGGCTGAGCTTCCACCATCCTGGGGCTCCTGCCCGGCAGAGCTCTCAGACAACTCCAGCCTCAGCTCACATCTCTGCAGCCCCATGAGAGACCCCGTGAGAACTGCCCCGCCAAGCCCTGTCCCACGAAATCATAAGCAAAACAAAGTGGTCATTTTAAGCTTCTGAGTTTCCCGGTAATTTCCACACAGCATTAGGAATCTTAAAACCAATCACACCAACTTCTGCACCGGGGCTGCGACGGGCGTTCCGAGGCACACGGCTAGGTACGAAGGAGCAAAGCAGGGACTTGAACATAATCAGGATTCTGCTAAGATGAAGGGAACGGATGCCGGGTAGGAAACCAGCAGCATTTTCTGTAACCCTGAAGAATTCAGTGCATTAACCTGCCGTGAACCAATATGCACGAAGCAGTAGCACAGTGCCTGGCAGATGACAAGGACTTTACGAACCACAGTTACTGCTGTTACTACCCTGCGTGAGAGTACACCTAAGGGTTTCTTACACACCCGCCCAAGGAGTCCACAGGCGAAATTTGCTGACCTTGTCTGCTTCCTTGTTGATCTAGATGGGAAATATGCAGAGGGAAAGACGCGTAAATCATCCTCTCAGATGAGGAGGGTCCGGTCAGTGTTGTGTCGCTTCCTCCACCTCCTGGCCGCGCTCTCCGCACTCGTCTCTCTCTGAGTCGCAGCTCCCCCCCCATACCGGGATTTTTGTCAAACTTGAGCACCAGTCCCCCGTCTTCCTGGGCTTTCTACAGATGGCCACAGAGGATTCTCCTCCTCCCCTCCCTTCTCCTTCCTGCACCACCCCTGGGGCTCCCGCCCCACGACGCGCGCACCATCGCCAAAGTCGCCCGCCGTTTCCCGTGTGCTTCCTCTCCTGCATGGCCTGGGGCGCTCTGCTTCCAAAGGCTGGATCCTTGCGGATTTTTACCGAAGATGCTGCCTCATTCCCACCCCTCCCGTCTGACTGCAAGGTGGCCTTGTCACTCCTCCCGCCAGGAGTCCGGTGTCCCCTTTCCTAACTCTGGGCTGGCCCGACGGCTTACTCGGAGCCCGGCACCTTCTACGTCTTCCTGTTGGAGCCCTGGGCTGGCACGTCAAGAAGCCCACAGCAAAGGACAGAGCCTCTGGAGCTGGGGTCCCCAACCTATAGTGGGCTGTATAACTATTTCATTATAGATTACCTTATAATAATAATAGAAATAAAGTGCAAAATACATGTGCTGCACTTGAATCATCCAGAAACCATCCCATCTACCCCACGCCCCCGGTCTGTGGAAAAATTGTCTTCCGTGAAAACTATCCCTGGTGCCAAGCCGGTTGGTGACCACTGCTCTAGAGGGGGAAGACCACAGGCAGAAAGAAGCCAGGCCCCCCAGCGAGAGGCCAGACATGGGGCAAGGCCTTCCAAGATCCTGCACCCCAAGTTGCAGCTGCGTGAGAGAGCCCAGCCCATGCCCCTGGGGCAGAGACGGAGTGCCAGCGCAGCCCTGCCTACCGGTTCGTCTGAGCTGCTGCTACGCAGCCACAGGACACGGACACGGGTCAGCCACCTCGCTAGGGACGCTCCGACACGCCGCAGTCATTAAAGACTCCACAAAGCCTCGTGGACTGCTTCCTCCTCCAGCCGTTATATGTTGAACGGAAGCATGTCCCAGCAGCTCCCTGGGACAGCCATGTCCCCATCACAAATTTCCTATATTCTATCATTTCTATAACGTACTTCATGTTTTTCTTTATAATTTGCCTTTTTAACTTATAAATTTACTAGAAAATAATACTTTATATTACCTGCATGCATGGAAAACTCATGGCACTTGATAAAAACGGAAGGCCACCATAACAGTAAATATGTCATTATTATCATTTAAAGGTGCGGATCCACGGACACCCAGCCACGTGCCAACCACACTGCGGAAACGTTGTCTTACACACACACGTGAAAACCTGCTTTCCTGCTGTCTACCTCCCCTCTCTGTTTCAAATCATTCCTGTGTATAAGACTCGCTAAATAATACTTAAAGTTTAATTTTTGTTCTTGGCACTTATTGCCGTATTTTTAAGTGACTTTATTTTATTGCCTGATAATTTCCCACCTACCCATAAAACGTAAGCTCCGTTAGGTTTCTTTTTTGTCTGTCCTGTTCACTCTGGCATCCCCGGTACACAGAGCTTATGCTTAGTAGGTGCTCAGTAAATATTTATCCACGGAAGGAAGGGTGAATGCCCTAATGCCTTGTGGCGCTGAGCCTCTAGCTCACCCCACCGACCAGGAGGAAACTTGTTTGACTATAAAAATCCTCCTGGGAATTTCTTTTTCATAAATCAATATTTTTTGTGCAGCCCCAGAGTGCAATGCTTACTCCCCTTCATACTCTAGTCGGTGTCGTGGTACATTTTTGATGGAGTATTTATTTTCTGCCAAGAGACAACAGGCCTCACGAAAAATGAGCATCCCTGCACACCGAATGCGTGAGGAGGAATAATGTGTTGATTAATGAACCTCCCCAAATATGCAGCCTCTTTCCCGCCACGGGGAGAAGGCGGGGACACGTACAAATTAAACAGGATGAAGAGGATCAATTTTCTAGGAATCAGAAGGCAAAGGGACCCTGAGAAAAAGCAAAGGCACATTTTTAGCCTCAGACGCCTGTGTCTTTTCTTCCTCTGGAACGTAGGACAACCAGGAAAAACAATATTTCTCCCTTTTTCCATTAATTGTTTTATCTTGTCTTCCTCTGATGCTTTAAAACAGAAAATGGTAATATAGAAACATCATACTTTTTTTTTTTTTTTTGCATTTTTTCCGTGAGGAGATAACACCTTAGGAACCAAACATCTACATTTTTAGCAAAAGTAAACAGCGAATGACCCTGGTCTCTGCTAGCCATCCTTCAATGGGGCTTTCACGCTCTGACCAGAGAGCCGCCAACAAAAAACTTTGAACCCATTTTTGTTTTCAATAAAAATCTTGTTTAACAGCGTCATGAATATTCATGCTTTCGGCTTACTTCCAAATTAAAACAAGAGAAGCCAAATGAAACAAGAAAAAAAGAAAGAGGAGTTCACTCAGCTGCACAAAGGTTTGAAGGACAAGATTTTATGTTTTAAGGCATGTGCATCTGTTAAAAAAAAAGAGAAAGAAAAAGAAAAAAATACTTGTAATAACCAGAGCACAAAAAGTACCAGCATCTCCATGAATATTCCTTAAATTTCAGTCATTTCCTTATCCACTTTGTAATACTCGCCATAGCTGAGGAACAACTATCTCGCCATTTATATAACATTTTTCTGTCAACTAAATTCAATCTAACTCATTGTTTTAAAACAATATTGAGCCTCAGTTCCTGTCTAGGGCATCAATAGTTTGATAAACTAATTATATTTTTCTTACACATATTAAAACAAATCATGATTAGCAAATTAAAGAAGTGTGTCCAAGAGGTAATTAAAATCTGGTATATTGGCAATGGCATGCTTACCATGTTTTTGGGTAAAAATTATCTACCTTCACGTGGGGCATTTCATTGGTCTTCAATCTTCATGCAATAGTCATTGACAGGTGACCCACGTCTGCTGAGGGGCTTGGGGAGATAAAGTGGTGGGAAGCACAGGGTCTCTGATCTCACAGGCTTATTCTTTGATGTGACTCACACTATAAAATGAGTTGGTCTCATTCCACCATTTATTTTTGACACTGAACACCCAGAAGTCAGAGGTTCAAGGTCCATCTTCTGAATGCTCTGTGGTATCCAACATGGTAGCCAGGAGCCACAGGTGGCTTTTTAAATCAAAATTAATCAGTATGAAATAAAATTAAAAATTTAGTTCCTCTATCATTTTAGCCATATTTCAGGTGCTCAATAACTACCTACAGCAGTAGGTAGACTGATACCGGCTGGCACAGATATGGACCATTCGCGTCATCATACTAAGTCCCACTGGCCAGCTCTGTTCCAGATAGCACAAGGTACTCCTTACACACCACTGACCTCCTATTGGTAATTCACACGTGAAATTCAGGGCCCCATGACCCTCTATTAGCAGGCTGGGATCCTCAAATTTTTGTAGACATTGTGAATATTTCCCTGGAAAATCTTGGTATCTACTGAGTATAAAACTTCATTTCATTTTCCACTAAGTTGTCCCATTTCTGCCTCTGTGTGTTAAATACACTTCTTCCCCTGGCAAAGAGTTTCTACATGGAAACTCCCCCTGGGAAGCAGGGCTTCATTCACTTGAATTGCTGCATACCTAAGAAGACACCTGTCAGAGAATCACTGCTATTTTTGAGACAATGGCATTATCTACAGCATGATTGTTTTGTACTCCGGTGGGTGACGCTGGAATGTGCATAGCAAAGCTCTGATGAGAATGCATCTTCACACATTATGTATTGGAAATCTATGATGACTTCCCCCGTAATGGAATCGTGATAACATCAAGCGAGGATGAGGTTTTAGCTTGGCTTTGGTCCAAATGGAGAAGTCACCCTAATCAACTGTAAACAGACTCAAAGTATGAACTAATAAGAAGGCGTCTGGTGTGCTTGTTTCCTTAGCAGTGGAGGAGGTTAACCCAATTAACTTAATGAAGTCAAACACTTACACACTGAAACACTATCGCAGACACTACAAACATAAAGACCTCCAGCGATCAGGAAAACAATTCAATAAGCGAGGCAGATTTGTCTGTGAGGTACAGAGGGCTGGAGAGAGCCCTCCCTACCCCCAGAGCAGCCACTGGTGGGCTTCAAGCTCTTGAAGCTGAAAAATGGGCTCAACTTTCAGATCTTCTGTTTTTAAGAGAAAATAGAAAAGCTGATTCTTAAATAAAAATTTCTAACTTTTAAAATACTAGACAGGTCCCCCACCCAAAATACTTCTTCAAACCACCGGATTCTAACAACCCATATACTAAGCAATGTTTTTATGAATTGGTTAATAAAGGAGAAACAAAGGGTATAATTTTGTGTTCAGCTTATCCCCGTGGTAGATTACAAAAATGGGCATATTTTTCCTTCCGTGTACCCAAGTCCCTTAGTGATGTGACTTTGAAACTCCTCCTATGAAGAAGTGGGATCTGTTTCCCCATTCCTTGACCATGGGATGGTCTTGTCATTGCTTGTGGCCCAAATAAGGTGGTCGCAAAAGCCTTGTTGTACTAATCCTAATCCAGGGCCTTGGCTCTGCTCTTTTTCTTGGAGCCCTGGGACTTCACGTGAACAAGCCCAGGCTAGCCTGCGAGATTATGCAACATACATGAGGCCCTTGTCATTCCACATGATAGCTGGCCCATCCCTAGAAGCACAGCCACCTAGCTGACTGGTGGTCAATCTCAGCCACTTGAGTGAGCCTGACCGACAACAGAACAACCACCCAGCTGAGCACAGTCACGTTGCAGACACCAAATTGCAAGCGAAGGAAACACTTGCTCTAAGCAGCTAACTTTCAGGGTGGTTTATGATGCAAAAAGTTACATAACAGTTCATCAGTGTTCAAATCCCAGCTCCAGCATCTGTAAGCTATGTGATTTTGGAACAGTGACTTAACATTCAGTGCCTCCAGTCAATTTTCATCAGTGACAACTAAAAGAAATGGTGGATTTTTATCAACTCTGACATTCAGCAGACTACTTGTGGCTTGTTTTAGGGACTATATTAGTATGTTTTTCTAAAGAAGCACTTGAAATAATGTCATGCATCTAGGCACATGCACAAGGTGATTCTTACTTGATTCTGAAGGCTGTGAGTCAGCTGATAACTTGAAAGTGTTCATAGCGGGAGTATTTACACCAGAGAAATTGGCAAACACAACAAATAAGGGCTGTCTTTTGTCCACTCCCTGGAGAGCTCTTGTTAAATACTTATCTGCACCCCTCTACATGAATCCCTTATGTACTAATCAGGCATCAAGTGTAGTCCCTCCCTTAATAAACATTTGTTTTAGGACCTCATCATCTGTTTACTGCCCTAGTGGCACCAGATTCTTTTGAGGGGATGATCTCTTGCCTGTTGTAGAAGTCTTGGTGAGAGAGTATTTTGAGGGACTGACAAGAGTTGTATAGTCTCTCCCTGGCCCCAGGACAGCCAGGGGAGGGTGCAGGACCAAGCTCAGCCAATGCTGCTCCTTGCCAAGGAGTCTGACTATTGAGCAAGTGGACACAGGGCAGGAGGGACAGCGGAGGTCACTTGTCACAATAGCAGCGGCTGTTCCTGAGCCCCACCTTTCCAGCTCTGCCCCAAGAACTGCTGGCCCCATTCATTCCACACACTGTCCAATACCCTTCCCACGGTTTCGCTTTTGCTTAGGGATACCCACACCTTTTGCGTGTAATCGACGACCGCAAAAGAGACATAACTCAGCATTGGATTTGGAGACATTTCTGCTAATTCTCGGCCGAGTTCCTTGGACTTCTGCATTCTACAGCCTCTGCATTCATTCATAGCTGCAACTATGGAATCACTTTTTAGAAAATAATAGTGCAATCAGTCCTCAGGGGCAAAGTACGAAGGTATTATCAGGACGTTTAATTTTACAAAGGCCATTTCTTACTGCATCACTTCTTAAGTAAGGGCCGAATGCGGCTGGGGCTGCCTGAACTATGGCAGCCTGCCCTAAAAGCACAGACCCCATCCCTGATACGATGACAGAGTCCGAGAATTCAAGGTCAAAGACGGCCTCCAAATTCAGAAGTCCACAGAGCCAATCTACTCACGGGGCCGACCACGCTGTTTTCTTTCATGGTTGCCATTAAGTCCACCCAATAGACTGTTGCTAAATAGATGATTAAATAGAAGAGATAGAGAAATTTAGATGCCTTAGGGAAATAGGAGATAGGCATCTTATGATCTGGGAAGTTTGGCATTTCTCAATGTATGGTCTCCAGGGCAGGCACTAGACTTACTGAAGATGGGATGCCCGGCTTGTGCTGACTCATGGGCATCTCACTTCTCCAGGGAGACCCGTCCTTTCTCTGGCGCTCACTTAGCCACAAGGCTGGTGCATCTGTCTGCATCCCTCACGGCCCGGGGTCCAGAATTTCTTCCTTCTGAGACTTGAGAAGCTCCAGGAATAAGAGATACCTAAGAAGGATGGGGGCAAGACCTTCCCCATGGCCACTGCCCCGTGAGTCTGATGTCCCTGGAATTGCCGGTGGTGACTTCACGGTGGCCATGGGCAAAATCAAGCATCAACCTGTTGAAAACAGGGTCACCTTCATGTAGCTGAGAAGGCAAATCGTTTTGACCAAAGGTGTATATAGGACTAAGGGTCAACCTCACACATCCTCCTTTGCTTTCTTCTTTCACAGTACAGCAGAAATGTCTCAGCGTCAGGGGGAATTAAAGGACATATAGGAACATGCAGCACCCTACAGTTGTCAGCGGCTTTGAAGACGACAGAAATTAATTATCTCACGTTCATTATAACTCAATTACGGTGGTTCTTTGGTGTTTTGCGGCTTCTCCTTTCATGTTCTACAAACAGGGGCTTGGCTGCATGTCGGAAGACGGAGCATTCTAGAAGCCAGTGTAGAATCCCCAGGGGGTGCCTTTTATCACCATTTCGTCCATTGTGGAGTGTTCATTCTTACTGCACAGACTTTGCAGCAAGTGCCAGAACTCAGAGAGAGACGCTCTCCTGGGGGGCCCTGCAAACACCAGGCACTCAGAGGGGCCCTTCACAAGTGTGTCCCAGCAGCAGCCACAGGGACATTCAACCAGAGACAGGGGGACAGGCCAAGGAGCAGGGAGAGCTTGTCCCCAAGCCGGCGGGTGACTTCTTGAGGCTCCCGGGCCCTTCACTGGGCACCCCAGGACCGAGTCTCATCACCTTGAAAAATGACAACTCTCATCACATCACCTGCGAGGCTGCTCTGCCTAATGCTTACCGGGGGCTTTGAAAGTGCCTCCTGAAACGGCGGCGCGAACAGCCGCGAGCCCAGAGCACGCAGGCCTCGGAGACGGAATAGGGAAGGAAAAAGAGGCCACTCCAATCTTACAAGCTGCGCCCTCTCTTTTAATCTATTTCTTTGTTCAATTTAGTGGGAACGTGCACACTGCTGAACTGTTTAAATTAGATGGCCAAAATGATAGCAATCTGGACACAAGAAAAAAACTTGTAGGTATTTTTTTTAATGTAACATTTTCTTTAAATTTTCTTATGCAACAACAAAAAACAAAAAAGCCAGTGATCTCCATAGCAACACGCCTGTGCCTGCTTTTTCGGAGACAGTTCAAGAATTAAGGACTAAGCAGCAATGCCAGGTGAGTGAGTTCCAGAATGCTGCATGAGGCTTTTCCAGAAACAAGCAACTTTTAATTCTTTTGTGAGCAATGATCTTAGTGGCTTCAGTTAACCTCAGGGAAGACGAGCCTGAGATCATGGCTCTGACGCTTCTGTGTGATGTTCAGACATCTTCCTTTCAGCGTTGCCTGTCTCTGTTGGGCTGAAAAATATGATTTCTTAATGAATTCTTTGATGATGATTGAAGACCACTTCCTCGTGGTCGCCCCTCACAGAGTTAATTGCCCGAATCACCTTCAAGTGCAACAGAAGAGGGAGCGGAGGGGGAGACCTCATCAAACACCGTCTGCGCCAAGGACGTGGGGCTGCGCGGAGGTTGCTAAGTCTCTGCTCAGAGCAAACAGGGAAGATGTTTGCTGCCACTGTCTTTGGCCAGAGAAGATCTGGAAGAGTCACCTGCCTGAATGTGGCCCAACCTGAAAACCAGAAGCTAAGGTTCTGCCCACACCAACCACACAGATCCCCTCCCACGCATCTCCCCCGGGTGGCTGTCCTCAAACACCGACGATGAGAGAATCTGAACATTCACTTACTGCGTGGCCGGTCTGTCCTCTCCTGCCTGCAGACACCAAGGGCATCTTTATGAAACCAGCAGACCCCGCCCCAGACCCAGACTCCTGCTGCCCACTAGCGCCTGGTGTCCCTTAAGAGTGCCAGGAACCCCCACCTGGGCAGGAGCGCCTTGGCATGCTGTGGGGGACGCAAAGTCACCGTCGTGGCTCAGGATGAAGCCCAGAGGGGTGTTTGCAAGTTTGCAAATCTGTACAAGATAGTGCAAAGAGGATGACTGACAAAAGATTGGTATAAATAGAACCCTGCAGAGAACCTGCAGAAAGGTAAGCTCCTCTCTGGCCTAAAAAGAGGTGAACAGGGACGAGAACCAACCGGCGTTGAGTCCTGAACGACAAGAAGGAGCCCACTTAGTGAAGGCAGAAGGACGAGGAGCATTCTGGGCAGAGCCGACAGCAAATGCAAAGGCCCTGAGGTAGGAGTGAGCTTTGCATGTTGCAACAGGACAGAAGTGAGGCTTTAGCAAAAAGAGGACGGGAGGGAAGGGCAGAAAACGAGGCTGGAGATGCAGGCTAGTCTGGGGCTGCCCGTTCCTCAGCATCATCTGAAGAGATATTTTAAAATCTTGGTAACAGCCAGGTGCATCCCAGAGATTCTGATTTAATTGGATTAGGGTAAGGTTCAGGCATTGGTATTTTTTTCTTCAATGTTTTTTTAAAAAGAATTATAAAACTGGAAAAACTAAAAGAATAGTATCCTAAATGCCTGTCTAACTTCCAGCTAAATTCACAAACTTTAAAATTTTTAAATTTATGCTTTTGCTGTTCTCGCTTTCTCTGCATATTGTGCATATCTGTTTTTGTTCTGAGCCATCTGACAGTAAGCAGCAGAGACCGTGACACTCACTCCGAAACATTCCACTCGCATCTTCTGGAACGAGAAACTTCTCCTGTGACTACAATGACCTAATCATATACAAAGCAGTTTTTACTGATTCGACAATTATCATTTAATATAGAGTTTATAGTCAAGTGTCCCCACTTGCCAGGAGCTGGTGGTAGAGAGGAATGGGAAGTAATTGTTTTGATGAGTCTGGAGTGTCCTTTTGGGGTAATGGAATGTTTTGGAACTAGACAGAGGTGGTGGTTGCACAATCCTGTCACTGTACCAATCACCACTGAATTGTTGACTTTCAAATGGTGAATTTTACGTCACGCAAATTTCACCTCAATAGAAAAAAAACCTCAATTGTTACAAAAATACCCTCTGTAGCACATTTTCAATTTTGAGTCCAGCATCACGCATTAAATGTGTCATTATGCTTTTTTAGTTTCTGTCGCTTCACCATTTTTTTAAAAGTATTAGCAACTAGATTGATGTTCAATGTTAAGGATATGCTAATTACTCTGATTATTTGATCATGACATATTTTATATATATAGAAATATTGCTCTATATCCCATAAATATGTACAGTTACTATGTGTCAACTAAAAGTAAAAGGAAAAAGAGAAAATACAAATAAAATAAAAATATTAGCAACTGGGTTAGACATTTTCCGTGCTTTCTGGATGCCGTCCTTACACATGGGGAGTGGGTTCCATTCGTGGGAACATCTTCAGGAGGCAGAAGGCAGAAACTCACTTTCCCAGACTCCTTTGCTGCCCCATGAAATCAGGTGACCGGGTCTCAGCCAGTCAGGTCCAGCCATGTGAGACGCTGACATGGAAGAGAATAAAAGGGTGTATTCCTGGGTTAGAAGGGAGATTTCTCTGGGCAGCAGAGATGTGGTCCTGGCACTCACTTCTCAGTGTCGCTGGTGACAGCTGCAAGGGGCTGTGGTGGCGGTCCCTTCTCTGGAGATGTCCCCATGGAGGGTTTAGCCATGACCCTGGGCTCTGCAGGTCTGTCTCTACTTCTTGTGAAGATTTGTGAACTCCCTGAGATTCTCTGCTGCACTCCTGTTCCGCCTAACCCAGCTGGAGCACGTTCTGTTATTCTATTCGCAACTAAGAACTACAGCTAAAAGAGCAACTAATTGATTTTATTTGTAAAGTCTTGTAGACACCACACAAAACACAACTGTGGGATTGATCTGGTCAGAGGCGGATGGTTGTGTGACCTCTGCGACAGAGTCAGCCCCCGACTCCAACATGGAAAGTCCAGGAGAGGAGAGGGAGAGAAATAGCCCTTAGCCAAGGCCATCGTTTCAAACTGTGGTTATTCATTAGGATCTCAGAAAGAGCTATCAGTAGACAATGTTATTTCTCCCTTCAGATGATACCTCCCACCAGAAAGAGGAAACCGAAAGCTCTAACGTTGTTTTGCAAAATGTGGTGCAACATACTCTGCGAAGCAGCCAGACAGGTCCCTCTGGGAGGCTTGGAAGGGGCAGGGATCCCTCAAAGGGCACAGTCCCACCTGCCTGTTCTCTACGGCTGATCACAAACTACCAGAAACATCACAAAAAACCACTCCTTCTGCTGCCGCGTCTTCTGCTCCTCCTGTCCACGCTGCCTGCCTTTCCCTCGCTGGAAGGGGCGCCGTCAAATCCAATCTCACCCTCCCCTTGGCCCCCGTTCCCCTCCAGTCAGCTGCAGAGAGGAAAGATGAAAATAGTCCTTGGGAGCGATGGCCTCTGGGTCCCCAGGTGGCCTTGAGTAGGCTGTGCTGGGAACCAGTAGCAGCATCATTGCTTCGTCCTCTGAGACAAGAAAGGTTCTTCTTCACACAGTGTATGGAAGTATTTAGGGTGCAAGGTGTTAGTGAATTGACTCCAGACACCACCTCCACCAAACACAGTGTCAAGTACTAGATGATTTCTTTCTCTTGACAGTAAATCTAACAGGTACAGGTCTCTCTCTACACACTCAGAGTTTGCACCCCTCTCCCAGTAATTGTACAGAAATTTCTCTTTCAGGCCATTATCTCAAAAGATGGTAGAGATCAGTCTCAGTGAGTTGATAGTATCCTCTATGGCAGGCACTGCTCATTCCCTACATGACAAGTATCCCCTCATCTTTCTGGCTAAGTGACTCTTGGTGTCATCTGGGTAGCATGTATCCAGCCTCAGGGGATGAATAAGAAATAACTTTCAAATTTTCTTGATTCATGGTACTGTGGAGGGAAGTAGCTGCTTCAGGATGAAGATGAACATCTTCTTCCCAGTGCATGGCTGCCAGAAACTCATTGGAGTGGACGATGAATGAAAACTGTACCTTTTATGAGAAGTGTATGGTCACAAAAGATGCTGCTGACATCCTGCTGAAATGCAGAAGGGTTTTGGGGTCTGAATCAGTGGTGAGAACAACCAACAAGTTTTCCCCGTGAAGCAGGGTATTTCGACCTTGTCCACCTGGTACTGGATGAGGGGCACTCCTGCTGGAGACCCAGGAGAATGGGAGAAAAAAAATGGAATATCTGCTTGGGGTTGCACTGTGCCTCCTAATCTGAGTGTTCTCCACTTGGTTGTTGTAAATAAAAATGAGGTAGAGGGAAGTGCGAAACAGGAAGTAAAGAGAGCTGAAAAGCAGATTGGTGGCTTCCAGGGGCTTTGGGGAGAGGGGAGGCAGGAGTGAGTCCTTAGTGGGTACGAGATTTCCTCTTGGGATGATGAACGTGTTTTGGGACCAGATAGAAGTGGTGGTTGCACAACCTTGTGAATGTACTAATGTCACTAATTCATCACTTTAAAATGGTTAGTTAATGTTATGAAAATTCTACCTGAATAAAAAAAAAATGAGAAATGTCTTAGTTCGTTTTTGTTGCTATAACAGAATATTTGAGGGGGTAATTTATAAAGAAAAAAGAGTTTATTTGGTTCACGATTCTGATGGGCTGGAAAGCTCAAGATTGGGCATCTGCATCTGGCAAGGGCCTCATGGCAGGAGGTGAAGGGAGCTGGCCTGTGCACAAGCTCACATGGCGAGAGAGGAAGCAAGAGAGAGAGACGGGGGAGGCTCCAGGCTCTTCTTAACAACCAGTTCTCACGGTAACAGAGTGAGAACTCATTCACCCTCTACCAGGGCATTAATCTATCCATGAGGAATCCACCCACCCCGTGACCCAAACACTTCCCATTAGCACCCCCCTCCAACACCAGGGATCAAATTTTGACAAGTCTTGGAGGAAACAAACATCCAAACCATAGCAGACGGTTTAAGAAGGATCTTCCTGGACTGACTGATACTACTGTGCCTGGTCACGTAAAGTCTAAAAGTATTAACAGAATCTGAAATCTTTCCAATCTCTTCAAAGAACATGATTCCACTAGTATGTTTTGAGAAAGCTTCCAAACAAAGATGAGAAACCAAGGACCAAAGCTCCCAAGATTCAGCATTTTGTTATTCCGTTTTTCCTAGGACACAAATGTCAATGTATTACTCTGAAAAAAACAACATACTAAGAAAAATGCAAAGAGACCACAGAATACACTAAGCTTTTGACCAAGAGAATAAAACAAGCCAAGGACAAATATCAGAAACAGATTTCCAAGAGATGGATGCTGTCCTTTCTGAGGGTTTCTACTCTGAGTCCCGTCAGAAATTAAATTTTCTAAGAGTAACCAATAAATAAGATCAGATCCTTTTAAAAAAGAATAAACAAATAAATAAGATCAGATTCTTTTAAAAAAGGACAGAAAAGAAATAACTTATGATAGCATAATTTCCCTTTCCCCCTGCCAGAGATGGTCTAAGGGCGCTCACGGGACCCAGTTCTAGCCAATGTGACGTAATGGGAATTCTACTGCCAGGCTTGTGGCCAAGATGTCCCTCCCTGGAAAGGCAGAGCCATATAAGGAGATGGCCTTTTATCTTTTTATCTTTGCCCCATTCCTTCCTGCACGGGTCACTCGCAGTCAGGAAATTTTTCTTCATGGTGGTAGTGGCCATCTTGTGAGTCATGGTGCATTGTGGGTAAGTCCTGAGGAAGGCAGTGGGCAGTGGAGCATGATGGGAAAATCCTGAGTTTGTGATAGCATGGGGCTGCTCAAGCCCTTCTGGGCAGCCCATACCCAGGATCCTTGCTCAGTACACAATTAATGTGCTTATATTATGAGCCACTGGTTCTCAAAGTTGGGTCCCTTGACCAGCAAGAGCAGCAGTACCTGAGGCATGCATTTCCTAGGGCTCCCATAACAAAGTACCATGTGCACTCAGTGGTTTAAACAACAGATATGCATTGTCTGACAGCGCTGGAGGCCAGGGGTCCAAGATGAAGGTATTGGCAAAGTAGGTTCCTTCTGAGGGCTTCTGGTGGTTTGCTGTTAATCCTTGGCACTCCCAATCTCTGCCTTTGTCTGCCATGAGTCTTATCAGTTTAGGGGGCCTCCAGTATGACCTCCTCTTAATCAATGACATCTGCAGTTACATCTGCAGTTATCCCAAAGGAAGCCACACTTGGTGGTACCGATTTGGTATTTGGTATTCAAAACATATGAATTTTGGGAGACATAATTCAACACAATTCAGCCACAATTATACCTGCGAACTTGCTCAAAATATGAATTCTCTGGCTCCACTCTCACACCTCCCATGTCAGAAACTCTTAAGAGTGGGGCCCAGAAGCTTTTTGCTTTAGTAAGCTCCCCGCTCAAGTCTGAGAACCGCTGGTTTAAGCTCCTGTTGGTGCAGGGCTGTTAACTGCAGCGGAAAGCACTCCAGCTGATGATCCCCCACCCCTAGAGGAGGATCTACATTCTGTGGGGCTTGGGCATCCAGTGCTCATGGCACTGAGTCACGCTGGCGTCTGCTGGCTGTCGGTGTTGATATCCAGGAGCATGTATCTTAAAGCAATATTCCCAAATCAGCAGAGCCACTTCACCAGCAACCCACTGACGGTCTTCTGTATCCTGATAACGAAGCCAGCATTGTCTCTCAGTTGCTTCTGTGTCCCTTTGCACAGCACAGAAAACATAGGAAATTGTGTGGGGTTGAGGTCTCTTTGTCTAGTCATCTCACAGCCATGCCTACCCAGCGGCTCTGTCCTAGCTCAGGAGAACTCTGAGATCTTGCTTCCTCCTTATGCTTTATCCAGAGACAGAGCAAAGAGATCCATTGATTTCCTTTCTGATTTTACAAATTGCTCAGGGATTTCTCTCAGAGCTCAAGGATCCTTTTACGGTCCCACCAATACTTAACTTCAAGTCCCCTCTGACACTCTTTGGGAAAACTTTATCAAATTTTTTGGAATAAGAACAAACCTGATAACAGTTCCAAATTTTTTGTCTACTGCAAAAATTAAAGGTGAAAAGGTAAGTTGAGGCACAATAAGTTTTAAAGAGTTTATTTGCAGAAAGGACGATTCATGAATCATGTAGCTCCAAACCAGAAGCAGTTCCGGAACTGTGGCCACCGTGCACTTCAGGGTGGCATGACCGAGTGTGTCAACTGGACTCAGTCCTTAGCTCTTCCATCTGGGAAATGCTGACATTGGTCCACCACTTTTGAGAGCCAGTCACATGTCTACAAAGGCTGTTTTGGGAAGTGCTCGTTAGCGCCTAATGAAATGACTAGAGATCTTCCCTCCACCATGCTATCAAGGTTGGGCTCCGTCTTTGAACATCCCTCTCTGATGTCATCAAAGCCCTTTGCTTCCCGTTATTTTTTTTTTTTAAAGAAGGGCTATTAAGATATAGTTATTACAAAGAATAGACTAACTAGATTAGGGCCTTGCTCTTTGGTAGACATGAAAACTGGCCTTGATTTCATTGGCTTATGGACGTATTATCTGCAGCCAACATCTGGGAGGCACATTTCGCAGAAACAGAGCTCCTCGCATTGCCAGGCAAGGCTGTGAGGGTCAAAACAGACAGACAGCTCTTGTCACACGTTCATGGGCACATTCGTGATTCACCGAGAACCACGGCAGGCTTTTAAGCCCAAGAAACAATTGGTTATAACCTGTGGTCACGGTCATCTACCATTTGTTCAGCTCAGGGTTTCTCAATCCCAGAACTGTTGATTGGCATTTGGAGCTAGACTATCTTCTGTGGGTGGGGTGCCTTGTAGAACATCTAGCATCATCCCTAGTCTCTACCCCCCAGATGACTTCTCTAGAAACACAGAAAATGGGAGCTGAGGCAGCAAGGAGATTCCAGGAAAGATTTTAAGCACGGGAGGATGCAATCAGAACCCTTTTGAAACAGGTATGTGCTCGCTCTCTCTTTCCCCCCAAGATTTTAATTCAGCTAATAACGCTTGGGATTTTAAGACATACGCAGTTCAGATTTCTGATATTTAGGAACGCTGGAGTTAATGATAATGACACCAAACCAAGTGGGAGCACGTGGGTATTTAAAAATCCCTCCGTCCTCCCAAATACTGAACGCTCTGTCTGCGACTATTCCTGGCCACCTTAGACCACCAAATAGAGAGGGACTGATGTCACGGGGCCATTGATTCCTGTGTTAAATTGTTTACAACAGACAGCACTGTGATTTGGGGGACTCGAAGACGAAGATGACTTTTAAATGGGTTAACGAATGTGGAAGAAAGAGCGCGGGATTCGGGTCCGAAGGGTTCTGGTTCCTCTCTCTTCACAGAGCTGGAGTCAATTTTGTGTCTCGATGTTCCCCACAACGGTAAAATCGCTCTCCACCGCCTCGCGGAAGCCGGGCTGCCTGGCAACCCAGATGTGTTGTGGGGACCGGGGAGGGGCCGGGGACGGAGAGGGAAACATTATTTCTTCACTTCTTCCCAAGCAGAAAGAAAATTGTTCCTCTTCTCTGTTCCAGAAGAATACATTTAAAATGACAAGCTGGAGAAAATGAAAACAAACCCTTTCTTTGGAGACATTCGACAGGGGAAATGAATTTTAGAGTGTGGGAAAATGAGTTTCCAGAATTTTCTGAATTAGCTCCAAGTGTTGGAGTCCATGAGAACTCGATTGTGTTTCAGGGTCTCCTCTTCCTGACGCTGGGTCCGGGCACAGCCAGGTTGTTTGTGAGGGGTCTACTTTGCCCGGTTGCAAAGGAAGCATCTACAATTACCCAGAGCAAGCCTAATTCCAGGATATTTTCATCACCCCAAAAAGAAACCCCACACCCATTAGCACTCACTCCCCTGGGTCCTGGTAACCAATGATCTGCTTTCTGTCACTCTGGATTTGCCTATTCTAGGTGTTTCATATAAATGACATCATCTAATACATGACTATTGGTGTCTAGCCTTTTTTTCACTCACCATCTTGTTTTTAGTGTTTATGCACATTGTAGCATGATCAGAACTTCATTCCTTTTCATGGCTGAACAATAACATAGCATGGTATGGATAGATCACATTTCACTTGTTCCTTTGTCAGGTGATGGCATTTTTCGTGTTTTGCTGTGACTCATAATGCTGCTATGAGCATCTGTGCATTTTTGCAATTGCGTGTGCATGTTGTGTACGAGTGGACTTAATTCTGAGGACCCACGACTGGCTTCAGTCCATGAGGACACACGTGTTCCATGAATCCCACCTCCCATGCACCAGTGGGGACTGTGGCTGTCCTCTGCCCTGGGCTAGTCAGGAGCCAGGTCTGCCTGCAACGGATCAACCTCTGAAGTCCTTTTAAAGATGAGAGCCAGTTTTCCTATTCTACCTGAATTCTCTTGTCATATAGTTAGATTCTACAAATGAATCCACCTACAAGCCACATCCTGCTTGGAAAAATAATACTTCTCTCAGTATTCCTACATATAAGCTGCTTTAGCACAACTCTTTGAGAGCTTTCTTCCCTGCATCATCCGTTATGCATTTTATTTATTTATTGGAACATGCAGGGAGCACACCGCTGCTGTTGAGCACAGGCGGCATTGTGTTGACTTGGTTGGGAGAACTTTAGTTACTGCCGATAATGACAGTGCCCCACCCACCAGGCAAAGCAGGACAGAACTAACGAATGCGCAGGTCCCGTGTCCGAGAGCTGGGAAAAAATGGAAACATCGCTCTGCACCCCAGCTGAGAGAACCTCCTTGCTCTCTTATTTTGTGAACCTGCCTCTACAAAGCGAGGGCCATTAAAGACTGGATGCTAGAATAGTCTCTCTCCTGCGCTGTCTTTGTTCTTCAGGGAGGACCAACCTCTTTACTTCACAGTGTTTTACTCTTAAAAAAAAAAAAAATCATCTCTTAGGATGTACGTCCTGAAAGTCTCCGTGATCAGTCTGGGCACACCAACCTACCCAGCAAAGGACAAGGAAGCAACATAAATTGCTGTTCCATCCTCAGTTATTCTTGAGGAGCATCACAAGGACCCAATATCACAGGTCATCAGGTGTCTATACTCTTTGCACATCAAGGATGTAGACCCCTGGTTGTCAACCAGGATGATCTTGCACCCAACAAAGAATATTTAGCAATATCTGGAGACATTTTGGTTGTCACAACTGGAGCAGGGATCAAGATGCCACTGGTGTCTGGTGGGGGGAGTACAGAGACGCTGCTAAACCTTTTAGCATGCATGGGGCAGCCCCAACAACAGAGAGTTACCTGGCCCCAAATGCCAACGTTGGTGAGGCTGAGAAACCCTGGCATAGACGAAGCCGGCTCCTACGCTAATCATCCTCCTTCATTATGTCGAGACATGGGAGGCGTCTATTTAGTATGCATAAATTCACGTTAGCAGCAACATATAATCTCCCAGTCGGGAAAGATTCTTTATGACTCTCTTGGCATCCCTAATACAGGGTTCAGAATCGGTTACAAATGGAGAACAAATCGTTCCATGTCTATAAATTACACATTTCAATTAAGCTTATTTGAACTGGAGAGGATGCGTGATCACCGCCGTTGCTTCCTTAGGTATCAATTTCAGTTGCTCACTGACAAGGCTGAGAGGTTCATGGTCTCCTCAAGTCTTCTCTTTAATGACCTGCGGGGTCAAAACTGACCTATGCACCTAAGAGCTTTAACTTGAGTTACAAGAACATCGATTCAACCGTGGAGTGATTCTGCAAACTCAGCGTGAAGCTCCGTGCTGGGGAAGGAGTCCCATGGAAGAAGTTTCTTCCTCAGCGTTCTGAGGTCTCCCGGAGCACCGAGGAACACGGCCATGTCAACAGGGATTTTCACAACAGAGGACCCCAGTCGTCAACATATTTTCAATGTCCCTGGAGTAGTGAAGGGTGTTCCTGTGCTTGCACTTGGAAGTCTCGATCTTTAGTTCAAGAAACTTCATAGTCAGTCATGAAAAAATACATCCATGCAACAAATGGCATAGGTTTGATATAGGTTTGATGTTATCTATTTGGTTTTGCATCAGTGCAACACATTTTTGTTAGGACTTTATTTTGTGCTAAGTCATATGCCACGGGCTGGGGACACAGCAGTGAGCAGAGAGACAGACAGACCCTCACGGAACATGCTCATGAGTATTTGTGAAACACATCTGCACATGCATTTCTTCATTTATGTTGGTAATTACTTATTTTTTGTTTTCCAAAATAGGCTTCTAAAATAACATTATGGATACAGGAAACAAAGGTTCCATCTCCTACACCTCGACTTTTGAGTTTCAGGAACTAACTGGACCCTGAAGCAAGGGTTGCCTTTGAGTTCAATTCGTTAAGTTGAAGACAAAATCCAGGCTGCCTCTGTCTGCCTACAGATGAGTGTCACTTGTGAAAATGATCCCACAAAAAGGGCTCATGCCAAGTTTCTATATAGGTTATTTGTCCCACAAAAACTCCCCAAAAGTCTAAGCTTTCTCCCAATATCATAGCTTTATCAGAGGCCCATCTTTCTTTTTGCTAAAAAAGCAGGATTAGCAGGTGCTCTTGGAGTGTTGGAGGCGTGCTAACAGAGAACCAAGACTTCTCCTTGTGGAACTGAAGAGCGGAATGATAACGGAGCACAGAGCATGCGTGCACTATGCAGCTCCATGATGCTCAGGACGGTTTGCCATTCACAAAGACAGCTCTGTGCAGGACTAAATTCCAGAGGCGCTACCTTTGCTGGCCGGCTGGATGCTAAGCTCTTTGAAGGTCTCCGTGACATCGCCTAGCTAAAGACAATGCCCACAAACATAGCAAAACGGGAATCAGTGCAGCTTGGAGAACAAACCTGTTTGGGGTTGTTTTGTGCAAGACACAATGTCCTGTTACTGCTAAAATAGAATCCAGTGCTTACTGAAGCTTGATGGATGTTTAAAAACAGCCTGTTAGTAATATTCAACATGTACAGAGAACTTCAACGTGCCAGATGCTATTATAAGCAACTTGCAAACAAATATCAGCCCACGGAATCCCTGCAACCTTATGGAAGCAGGTACTATCATTATATCTGCTTTAGAGCCTAGGAAACTGAGGCACAGGAGAGGTTAGGTAACTTGCCTAAAGTCACACAGGCAGTGAGTGGAAGAGATAAGATTAGCATTGAGGTCAGCTGATTGCAGGACCGCAGTTCTCCGTACTGTGCCTGTCTGCACGATAATACGAACAGGCAACAGCTCCTCATCTCCAATGAGCCGGTTCTGACCTCTCAAGCGCAGGCGGCACACCGTGAGCCTTCGAGCTGGGACCCTGGCGGCTCGGCTCACACCCACCCCAGGTAGACCGCAGAGCCTGCATTTTCTGACGACGGAAGATAACAAAGCACGAGTGGGAAGACAAGGATGACTCCAAACTTTTCCAACTCCTTAACAACGCTATCAGTTCCCTGTCTTTCTGTCTCCGGTTTCCAAAGCCAGGGCTGGATGTATTTATTTTATGATCGAATGATCTGAAACTGAGAGGGCAAAGGGACTTGCTGAAACACTAGCCTCGGATCCCCTAGATCACGACCTTTCCTCATCCAGGATGGGAGGAAGCAGACCTGGGTCCTTATGTCTGAATGTTGACCCTCCTGGCCCTGTCGTTACAAGGTTAAGACACTTTCAACAGAGCCACCGATGCACTAACAGCTCCCTACCACGACGTCAGTGAGTCCCCTGCTGATGCCCGAAGGTTTCAGTGCGAATGTGATGAAAATCCCTTGCATGGTGAGCTTCACATCTTGTAAAAGATGTAGGGTTTCATAATGTCCCCTGAAAGGAAGGTCATAAAACTCCTCCCATCACACCCAGAAACAAATGAAGATCTGCAAAATTAGTTCACATAAAAATTAAAAGAAAAATGATAAAGACGATGACAAGATTGATATTTCAGAAGACAATTATTTGAATTCGAAGGCCTAAGAAACACTTTGAGAAACTAATTGAAACCTCTGAATGCTTATTGTAAAAACAAGGCTTTAAAAATGACCATCATTCTAGTCGTATTACAAAATGTAAACAAAATTGAAATCTGGTATAACATGCTATTGTTGTATTTTGCAAATATTTTTCCAAGCAGCTCATTCAACATAATTTTTTATTCTAACAGGTTGCAATTATAACCTAAGTCCTTCTTAACTATACTAGGAAAAAAACCCTTATTTTTAGAATCTTAATTTTTTAAACAAATCACAGGCGATTTTTTTTCATTATTTTGACATCCTAGTTCACACATTAAGAGGATTTGCTTCAAATGCCTTTTCCCCCAGGATAAATTATCCTCAGAAAACAGGTGCCCTGGTACCAAATTTTAGAATCGTTGCACAGAGCGACGGAGCAGCCCTGTTACGACTTTGGTGCTCCCTGCAGAACCAGCAAAGGTGAGGGTGGGTGGATTATTACCTTGTTGTTTTAATTTGAGTGTTTTTTGTTTGCTTGTTTTATGAGATGGAATACCTCTGCTAAAGAGTTTTCTGTTGGACATGTTCTTTTAACCATTGCTCAATAAGCTATACTCACGAATGCAGGCTTTCCCAGATCCTAAGTTGCAACATTTAACCTCTCCCAATTAAAAAAAAATGTACTATGAACACCATCCGAGCAACAGACACTTTTAACCCTGACTCGAGCAATACAAAAGCCATCCATATAACCAAAAACTTTTGTACCCCCATAACACTTTGAAATTTTAAAAAAGTGTATTATCCTTGGTTTGTTTCATATATGTACCCACAGTGAGATATCACAACTCCTGTGCCTTTTCTTGGGCTCCCTGCATAGACTTTCAATCGTGCAGCCAATGTTGACAATCCGCAAAGGAATCCTAAGCAAAGGACAAATCATGACTCTCTTTCAAATGGGACAAGTCAAGGTCAAAGAGGCGGATGACTTTGGCCTTGCTCCTCTTGGACACAGTTTCTGCCCTCCCTCCGCCCCTCCCCCACAGCACATGGCACAGGGGCAGCGGCTGAGCCCGCGTGGCAGGTGCACAATTTGGCTCCCACTGTCAGCCTCAAGGGTCCCCAAAGGTGGTGGAAACTGACTCTTCCCGAACATCCGCCAAGCCCGGAGCCCAGGCTCACACCAGGCATGCCAAAGACGGCCCGAGGGGCCAGGCTGCGCACCTACCTCAAGATGAAGAGGTCCACGGTGGAATTGCTGGAGATGGTGACGTAGGCAGTGACCACGTCCCCCTGTCTGACCGGCCGGGAAGGCAGCCAGATGACCACGTTGCCATCCAGACGCAACTCGCTGAGCTGGGCGCTGTCCTGGGCCCGGAAGAGGCTGACGGCGCCAATCCTCTGCAGGTGGGACGTGGTTTCCCCCAGCCCGTCCTTTCCTGGGCGGATGGCGTTGCCCTTCCTGAAGTCACCCCCGGCACAGTCCCCTCGCTCGGTCCCCGGCTGCACGGTGTAATACAGCTCCACTGGACTCCCCTCCTGCTGGTCCACCGACTTCTTCCTCCCGGGCCCCACCGTGGGGGGACTGAACCAGCCGGGCAGCAGCTCCAGCTCGGCCACGCACAGCCCCAGCTGCCCCTGCAGCCGGCAGCCGCCCCTCACCTCTCTGGTCTCCCGGAACGCGAAGACCCTGAGACACGGCAGCTTCTCCC
>CAUYSK010014440.1:0-14867 GCA_963575035.1 Avahi laniger | reverse complement strand
CAGATCATGCAGAGCTTTACAAGCAGTTTGGATTTTATCATGAGTAGAATAAGAGACAGTTGAAAAGTTTGAAGCAGAAGAGTGGTATGACTCAATTTGTCTTTTCAAAAGACCACTGTGGCTGTTGTGTGGAGAGTGAATTAGCGATAGGTGGCAAATGTAGACATGGGGAGACTAGTTAGGAAGTTACTTCAGAAGAGCAGCCTGGAGATAGTGCATGGCTTAGAGCAGGGTAGGACTGGGGTTAGCGGAGTGAGGCATTTGCTATGAGCACAAAATTTAAGCGGACACCAGAAAATTCAGTAATCACGATAAATAATATTTTGATAAAAAATTTTTAAAAATCAAAATTAATGCAAAAAATTCCATGATGAACAAAATGTTAAAATATAAGCTAAAGACAAGCTCCAGCCCTGAATTTACACAATGCTACCTTATTTTCCTCCCCATAATCCTAGCCCTGGTTCCCATCAAACTTTATTTGCCAAAACAGACTCTCAGGCTGTAGTTTGCTGGTTTGATTCTTTTTAAATCATTCATGTAAGAGGAAATACAAATGACCCATTAATATATAGCCTACAACCAAACAGTTCCACTCCTGTGTGTGTGTGTGTGTGTGTGTGTGTGTATGAATCTTACACAGGTATGTCAGGAGCCTTAATGGCGGCATTAGTTGTAATAGCAAAAGCACTGGAAACAACCCAAATGTTGATCAATAGTAGAATGGATAAATAAATTGCAGTAACTTAATACAGTATAATACTGTACAGCAGAAAAACTGAATGAACCACAACTTCAGCTTGAAAGAGTGAATTTCAGAAACAATACAGGGCAAAGAAAGAAAGTCACAGATGAATAGATAACAGTATGAAACATTTTCTGTAAAGTTCAGAAATAGGTAGGACTAAATAATACTGCCTAGAGTTACATATATAGAGTTAAAATTACAAAGAAAAACAAGTAAATGTCTTATATAAAATTCAGGATATATTTATTCCTAGGAGGAGAAAAAGGGATGTGACCTTGGAGAGTTACATAGGATCTTCTAAGGCTGTAGTCCCCAACCCCTGGGCTGCAGATTGGTACTGGTCTGTGGCATGTTAGGAACCAGGCTGTACAGTGGGAGGTGAATGACAGGCAAATGAGCAAAGCATCATCTGTATTTACAGCTGCTCCCCATTGCTTGCATCACCGCATGAGCTCTGCCTCTGTCAGATCAGTGGCGGCATTAGATCCTCATAAGAGTGAGAACCCTACCTACCGTAAACTGTGCACGTGAGGGATCTGGGTTGTGTGCTCCTGATGATCTGAGGTGGAGCTGAGGGGGTGATGCTAGCGCTGGGGAGCAGCTGCAAATACAGATTATCATTAGCAGAGAGTTTTTTCTACACAATAAATGCAGTACATTTGAATCATCCCAAAACCGTACCCTCCTTCTCCCCTCTGTCTGTGGAAAAATTGTCTTCCATGAAACCAGTCCCTGGTGCCAAAAAGGTTGGGGACTGCTGTTCTAAGGAACTGGTGCTGCCCTGTTGCTTAATTTGTGTTATACCTGTCTATACCTGTATACACAGGTAAACATGTTACTATACTTTTTGAATTCTCATTTATACATGCGATATATGTCACCATGAAAACAGTTATATTATTCAGGGACATAGTCATGAAAAAATGAGTAGTCAAGTTTATTCTGTTGAAAAACAACTGGTCTGAGTATTTTTGCAGGCTAGTTTTGCCATTCATTCGAGAAATAGATAATCCCTCTCTTATCCAACTGTTCTTATTAAACTTCTTCACTTATGCAGATTAATGCAGTATAATTTACCACACCAACAGATTAGAAAAGAAAATACATATGATCATTCTAATATATGCAGAAAAATCTTTCAATAGAATTTAATGCTCGATGAAAAGAGTATACATTTTTACTAACTAGTAATAAAAGGACTAAAAACCTATAGCAAACATTACAGTTAATACTGGAATTTTAAATGCATTTTCTTTAAAACATGACAAAAGAAACTCACCACTATCATACTTTTTAACATCATACTGGAGGGTCTAGCCAATGCAAAAAGACATAAAAAAGAAACGAGAAAAAAGAACTAAAAAGAAAAAGAAAAACTCTCTTTATATACAGATATGATTATCAGTATAGGAAATTCAAGAAGTTTAAGAGAATGTGTAAACAAACTATGAAAAATAGAGAGTTCATCATGATCATTGGATACAATATCAACATACAGAAACCAGTAGCATTCCTATATATCAACAATGACAATACAAAGCCATATGTAAAATGCTCATGACACAAAACAGTAAGATCCGTTAAATTTTAGTAACAGGTTTTTAACATAGTTGTTGAGATTTGCGGCTTCCAGTAATAGTGTACAAGATGATTCTTACCAACCTTGCACTTACAAAGGAAGTTTGCAAGGGGAGTGTGCAAAGGGAGTGGAGGCACAGACACCACTAGTGCTACCTGGTGTAAAATAAGATTTAGTGGGGAAAAAATATTGGCAAGGATGCAACAAGGCACTATTCCTCATTCTCCCTCAGAGACACATGCTGAAGCTTGGTGTAAACAGACTAGGCATATGCACCCCCTCCCAAAAAAAATGGGGATTCCAGGTGATAGACTACGCTCCTATGATGTTTTAACTACCTACTGAGAATGGGAAATGGAGAGAATCTAGGCAATTTTGTATTATAATAATGAGAAGTTCCTAATTGGGGAAATGTCCTTGTGAGAAAGGAGGAGCTTCTGGAGCTCAAATTCTAATAATATCCTTTTTTTTCTGTCAAGGTAATTTGGACTTGCTGAGTCAGCTTCTTGCTAGGCTACTTGCATGATTAGGTATTTGGCACAAAAGTGCTGTGTAGCAAACTACCCCTGAGATGTAGTGGGTTAGACCGTAGTCATTTATTCTCACTGAAGAGCAGGGGAGTCAGTGGGGGTTCAATGGACATAAGCTGGACTCATCCAGTTGGCCCTGCTTCAAGCTCTAAGTCCAGCTGGGATGGGCTCCTCTTTGTGGTTTAGGCTCAGGATTGCTTTCATGTGTGTTCATTCTGGGAGCCGGGATGAAGGGGCCGCAGCTTCCTGAGGAAAGCTCTTCTCATGGCAATGGCAGAGGTGCAAGAGGGCAAGCCCAAATATGCAAGCATATTTTAAGACTCTCCTTGCACCAGGTATAGTGACTGCATCTCAGTAGTCAAAACATGTCACATGGCCAAGTTCTGCATCAAAAGAGCTGGGAAGTAGACTCCTCTCCTGGAGGTTGGGGAAAGTGAGTGAATATTGACTGAGCAGTAATCTACCACAATAGTCAAACAGGGAAAGGAATCGATCTCCAGGACCATCCAGATTTGTCTCTCTTCACTTTCTGGCTCTTGAGGCTCATTAAATAGAATTCTCTTTATCCTTTCACTAAAAACAACTAAAAAAAAGTTGGATAAATACCAGAAGCATCAAAGACATAAAACTATAGTAGGCCTTGAACTGGGAAGGAGTTGGAGCTTAAAGAGGTGAATCGAAGCCATTTCTGTCCAAGGGGTATTTGATCATCCAAAAAAGGCATCTGAGAGACAAAGCTGCCTTTGGCCAATGGCCAAAGGTATGGAATCCTCTGGCTACCAAAGATAAAGTTCCCCCTCCTTATTAAATAATGCTAAAGAGCTACCGTTTTTACTGTGGGGCCATTTGCTAAGGGGAGCAGCTGAAAAGTGGAATAGCTTCATTTATACCTGAGACTAAAGGAACAGGGATTCAAATTCAATACTCTCTTCCCTTGACTGGGACTCTGAAATGCTCTACTTAAGAAAGGTAGGGACTCAACTTCAGAGGGTAATATAGGTAACTAAGCCTTGCTCTTGAACTATTAGCACCACCAGGTACTTGGTAGAAGGAAACAAAAAGTCTCTGGAGGAAGCCTACATTATCATAGCTTTTAAATTATACCTAAAAGTAATTTTTAAAATAAAATGTCCAAGAAACAATAAATTATGGAATACAGATGAAGTCAAGACAGTTCAAGTCAGAACCCAACAAAGCAAATAAAAACATAACAGAAAACAAAGTCCACATAGACACTGAGTATTAAGAGTTATCAAGGAGAAATTATGAAACAGTAACATTTCTTCTTTTCATGTAGACAAAAGATAAACTTTTAAAATTTCTACAAGGAGCTAGAAACTATTAAAAGTGACATTACAGAGTTAAAAAAAAACAGCTAGAAATTGTAAAACTGATAAAGATAGTCACCATTATTAAGAACTCAGTACATGGGTTTAACAGACAGGCAGAGCTAAAAAGAAACTTAGTGAACTAGATGGTGAAAGATTTATCCACAGTGAAACTCAGACAAAATGAAGTAAAATATAAAACAGAGAATAAGAGATATATAAGATGCAGTATTTCAGAAGGAAAAGAGAGAGAAAATGGAATTGAGGGAATATTTGGAGATAATGGCTGAAAGTTTCTGAAAACTGATGAAAGACCTTGATTCATTGATTCAAGATTTCCCAAAAGGTGAAAGAGAAAAAATAAAGTCATGTGTGTTCATTCTGAGGCCTGAGGCCTGATCTGAAGCTGTAGCAGCGTAAACTGTAGACAGAATATATCTTACTTTTTAATGCAATCTGATAATCATCACTTTTTAATTGGGCTATTTAAACCATTTACATTTAATATAATATGATATGGTTAGATCTAAACCTACCACATTGCTAGTTGTTTTATATTTGCCCCATCTCTTTTTTTTTTTGAGACAGAATATTGCTGTGTAGAGTGGGTAGAGTGGGTAGAGTGCAGTGGCTTCATCATAGCTCACTGCAACCTCACACTCCTGGGCTCAAGCCATCCTCTTGCCTCAGCCTCCCAAGTAGCTGGGACTACAGGTGTGCACCATGATGCCAGGCTAATTTTTCTGTTTTTAGTAGAGATGGGGTCTCCATCTTGCTGAGGCTGGTCTTGAACTCCTGAGCTCAAGCAATCCTCCCACCTCTGCCTCCCGCAGTCCTAGGATTACAGGCATGATACACCATGCCCAGCCTATCCCATCCTTTTTTTGTCTTTTTTTCCTGTTTTATTTGTATTGGGTATATTTTTATTATTCAATATTACCTCTGCTATTGGCTTATTAGTTATACTTCTTTTTAAGATTATTTTAGTGTGTGCCTTAGGGTTTACATCTTTAATACATTTTCAACACATCACAGTCTAACTTCAAATAATATTTTTAGCATTTCATGGATAGTTTAAAAATCTTACAATGTATTTCAAATTCTTTGTGCTATATTTGTGATATATTTTACTTTTACACAAATTATAAACCCCCAATGCATTATTACTATTTTTGCTTTAGACGTCAATTATCTCTTTTAAAAAATGAGAAAAAATACTATATATTACCTTCATGTTACTGTTTATTGAGCTCTTATTTCTTCGTATAGATAAAAATGTCTGTCAGATATCATATTTATGCTTGAAGAACTTCCTTTACTATTTCTTGTAATGCAGATCTGCTGTCAGTTAATTCTCTCAGCTTTTGTTAGTTTGAAAAAGGCTTTACTTTGACATGATTTTTGAAAGATGTTTTCCCTGGGTGTGAATGCTGAGTTAACAGGTATCTTTGGTTTTCAGCAGTTTGAATATTGTTCCAGCCATGGAGGTGTGCTGCTCATATGTCCTTTGAAGAGAACCTGCTACAGAAAGCATAGTTGACTGATAATCCCAGATGCCATACCTTTTAATCTACCACACCAGTCAGGATCAGCCAGCCTCATAAAACAGGGAATGCTCACTGAAGGCACAGCTTAAGCACCAGCTCAGAGACAATATACTGTAAGGATAGGATGCCATTCTTCCAGAGGCAATATCTACATTAAACCAGAGTCCATGTGGCACAGTGTCCTCAATAGGAAGAATATGTGGATCCAGGCAATAAGAATAAAAGCAGAAGCGGCCCCATTTCCTGTCACTCCCAATGACCCACTGGGGATTTTATGCTGCCATCTGTAATGCTGGGCTCTGGAGGGTTAAATGTCCAGTACCCAAAAAGGCCACTTCCTTGCTAGAAGACATAGCAAGGGAGCAAGGGTCCCATTGAACTATAAGCTACTGCTGCCACCGGGGCACTTTGAACTCATTGTGACCAGGGACCAGCAGGTGAGAAGAGGCACCATCTCAGCAGGGGTCTTTGACCTGATAGGCAGTGGGGGGAGGTGGGCTGTTTTTACTGCTTGTACACATGGGAGGATGCAGGTTAACATGTGGAACCCTTGGGTGTATCTTGATATTCCCTTGCGCAATTTTAATTGAGAGTGGACACTGCTGTCCTGGCCTGAAGAGGCTGTAATTATGAAAAGCTCACACGCCTCAGGAATGAAGGTTTTAATTACTCCTTCAGGAAAGCCTCCTACCTCACTTCGTTCACTTCCCAACTTCCTTTACTTTTCATTCCCACTGATGTTGAGGCAGGGGCGGGGAGGGGGATGTAGATCCAAGAGCTTTTAGCATTTTTTTACCACACAGAACCTGACATAAAGCCCACACAGAGGGGATTGGACCTGAAAGATGAAGAGAGACCTGATGACAGTCCCTTGATCTGTCCTTGGCCTTTATGATCATATGGTTCTATTAGCCAAGATAATCTCTCTTTTGCTCAGGCCAGGTTGAGTTAAATTTTCTGTTGTTGGTAACCAAGAAGTCTGTCTGATATTGGTGTGTTATCAATGCTGCTGCTGCTGTGCCCTGTATCCTGTCAGCCTACTAGAGTGCACTGCAGCTGCTGATGACCTCCACGTCACTGGGAGCTTGGCTGCAGGCCACAGCAACCTGGAAGGGTGGGGGTGTTAATGCAGCAGGGATAACCTTCAAAATAACAGTGTTTGGCGTGCCAGGTATGGTGGTGCATGCCTGTCATCCCAGCTACTGAGAAAGCTTGAGGTGGGAGGATTGCATAAGCCCAGGAGTTCGAGTCCATTCTGAGCAACACAGCAAGACTCCATCTCTTAAAAACATAGCAACAAAAAGCAGCGTTTGGGAATTGGTGAAGAAATACCCTTGTATTCTTGTCCTCTTGGTGGGACAATTCTGAGGCATGTTTTACTTAGTAACTTAGAGGGTCTTCAGCAGGATTGCATACCAGTTGTCCACAGCAGTAAACTGATCTCTCTTTCTTGTCTCACTTTCCATACTTTCTCACTTGTACTTCTTGGAGTCATCTTCCACTTAACTACTTTCACCTAAATTCTTGCCTCAGGGACTGTTTTTGAAAGAGTCCAAGCTAATCCCTGAAGTATATAATCACATAACCTTCACCACAATCATGATTTAAAGGGGTTCCCTTAGTCTAACTGGTTTCCTTGTGCCCCTTTGTGGTTGTTCCTCTCACCACCACCAGCCTCACCCCATTGACCTACTATCTATCATTATCATTTTATTATACTTTCATATAAAATGGAAACTTGCTTTTAAAAAGTTTTCATCTTACCGATTTTATTGCATGGAAGTTAAAAAGAACTTATTATATATACTTGAAACTGCTAACTTTGTCCAAGAACGACTTCAGGAGACTCTCATTTGTGTCTAATCATGGGATTCATACAAGTCTGAGCACCTCTGGGAGACTGAGGGAAAGCCACCAAAACTCTCCCTGTGGAAGATCCCAAAAAATCTCCTAAGAGAGATGAATCTCCAAGCAAGGACCTGGCATTCAAGATTGTAACAAAGTCTTAGTCATTGGAGAGGTAGGAGATGATACTGAGTCAGTTAGTTACTCATATTTGTGTCCCAGTTCAGCCCCCTCCATAAACTCTTATGAGTTATGAGTCAACACTGAAAGGCCAATTTCCCTAAAATCTCTGTATGACATTGGTATAGAAGCGTCACGTCTGTAATACTCACTTACAAAGCATGACATCCAAAAGTACATTTGCCCAGAATTTAGAGGAGCTTTGCAACCTTGAAAAATCCAGCATATCCACTATGATGATGCCTAGAGAGGGAGGAAGTGGCACTCAGGGCTGATGAGCACCAGCAGCTGTCGTGGGCAACTTCACATGGCTTGGCAGGCAGCAGAATCCTGAGCAATTCCTGCTGCTGGGGTCTAGGACATAGACAGTATAGCCTGATGATTAGGAATATGGGCTTTGGGCTGGGCACAATGGCTCACACCTGTAATCCCAGCACTTTGAGTGTCCAAGGAGGGAGGATCTCTTGAGCCCAGGAGTTTGAGACCAGCCTGGGTAACATAGCAAGGCCCTTTGTCTCTACAGAAGAAATTTTAAAAATTAGCCAGGTGTGGTGGTGCACACCTGTGGTCCCAGCTACTTTGGAGGCTGAGGCAGGAGGATTGCTTCAGCACAGCAGTCTGAGGTTGCAGAGAGCTGTGAAGGCACTACTGCACTCTAGCCCAGGCAAGAGAGGGAGACCCTGTCTCAAAAAAAAAAAAAAAAAAAAAAAAAAAAAAGAAAAAGAGAAAAAGAAAAGAAAAAAAGGAAATAAAAGAAAAGGAAAAAAAAAAGAATATGGGCTTTAGACAGATCTGGATTCAAACCCCAAATGTCATTTCTTCTGCCCACATGAGGGTCCCTGATATAAGGCATGTGCCTACTGGTGGTGGGTGTCCAATCTGTAACAGTTCTTTCCTTCATTCAACAAATCCTGATTGAAGACCTACAATGTATCAGGCACCATGGAGGATAGGGCAGTGGGCAAAGCAAATGAGGTCTTTTGCTAATGATGAAGTGCAAGGGCTCACCTCCCTCTGTGCTAGTGTCACCAGAATCACTCCTGAGCCTGCTCGTGGTATTTGACCATTTCCAGGTTATAGACCTTTTGCCTCCTCTCCACCAGGCTCCCTTTGAACAGTTAGATTCGGACTAGTAGCATTGCACTGGATACTTGCATGAGTTTCCTCTTTACTCTCTGCCCTTCCCCATTCCTGCACCTAACCAGCTCCCATTTGCTGGAGAGAAGAGCATGTAGATACTTATCTTCTGACAGCCCTGATAACCTCATCAGAAGGAAAGAGAGTCATCTAATCTCCAGAGACCAGTGCAACTCTTATTTACCTTTGCCCTGCTTTTTTGCTTCTGTGGCTTTTCATGAAGAGACCGAGTCTATAGCCCAGTGTTAGAGGATAACTCATTTAGGACCCTAGTTCTGGGGCACTTTACCCTTATGCTTATGTCTATCAGAGGCTCGCTCCAGCTGAAGTTGCTTGCTTACCTTTATGTTCACTATATTAGTCAGGGTTCTTGAATATAAAGAACAATAGATGCTGGCTAACGTTAAGTAGAAAATTAATTTATTAGGAGAACGATATTGGATGACTCACAGAATTGGTTGAGAAATGTAGAGCCAGGCTTGGAAAACAGGCAGGAACCAGAGGGCTGGCATTTGAAGAGGTCTGGATAGCAGGACAAACGTTGCTGGCATCAAATTCATCACCATTGTTCTGCATGGCTCAAGTGGCAGCACTATTGTATTTGTTGCACACTGCCACAAATAAAATCTGACTAGCTGTTCCTCCTTGCTTCACTCACTCTGAGTCCTAGAAAGAGCATCTAATTGCAGAGCCTAGGTCATGCCTGTGTTTTAGCTGTCCACAAACACAGGCAAAATTTAATGCCATATTGATTGGTTACCCTTTTTATTGCTCCCAGCTTCCCCTGGCAGGTTCTCCTCCAAATCTTCTGGCTGATGAGTTGGAAGGATCAGGGTTAACCATGAATGGAGGTGCAAAAATATTTGCAAGGATGCTTCTGTGGGTTTCATGCTATTTGCGTCCATTGTTGCATAGCCATCCTTTGGAATACTATTATTTCTTTTTCATCCTGACTTGCCCTTAATTCATTTGTTACTCCTTGCTTTTGTTCTCCACATTTCTTTGCCATGTTTCTCTGCAACCCTATTTGAACTTGTGTTTTGATGACTAAGACCCTTCTCTGAGCCTTAATCATTTCAAACTTGCGGTCCAATATTCTATACCTATTCCAGCTTCAAGGGCCTTTTTACACTGGAAAAATCTGTGCACATGTAGCTAAAGTTATTTCTCTACAACCGTTTCATTCTACTATCCAAACACTTCACTTAACTGTTAAACCATCCTACTTATAAAATAGGATTCTGTTTTGTTTTGCATGTTACAAACCTCTCTTTTCCATTATATTTCATTGTTTTCCTATATTACTATAATTTTTAAAAATTTTGGACATAAGTATTCTAAATAAGGTTTCAAAGACCCTATTTTTATCTAATGTTATTTTCCCCCTAAAATATTTGTGGTCTGCATGTTTGCACACTTTTTTTCAGTATTGTTTATAGTAGCAAAAAATAGGGTCTAAATGTCCATTGAAGGTGTACCGGCTAAAGAAATTATGGTGTTTTCATATAATGGAATTCCGTACAGTCCTTTAAAGGGATGATACAGATTTATATATACTGGTATGGAGCCATGCCCAACACATCCTGATAAATGAAAAAGAAGGGGGATAGAGGTGTATGTATGGTGTATTATCATTTGTGAAGAAATTTGACCGTGCAAAGAATATCTCCAGAAGGATACACAGGAATCTAGCAATAGTGATTTCCTCTGGAGAAGGAATCTGTTGGCTAGGGGAAGTGTGATGTGAGGAAGACATTCTTTTCACCACCTGCTCAATATAGCACTGAAATAAAATAAATTATTTCTACTGGGGGAAAATCTGGACAAAAACTGTGATAATTTATGATTCGTCTGAAAGACCTTGAAAAATTACTGCTTTTAAAGATGATTTGGTTTATAGTTTAAATATTTTCTGATTTCTCCTCTTAGTTTGATTGCCACAAAAACTTTGGGAAAAACAGGATCTTTGGTTTCACTTTAATCTCTTTGGAGAGGCTGATCTGCATTTTTGAAGAGCCATTCTAGAACATAGGGGAACTGTATCTTTCCCTTCTGTGTTACTCATTCAACGAGTATTTACTGAGCACCTACAGAGAACGCCAGGGTCAGTGCTACACATTGAAGTGGCCCACATGCTGCAAGCAGGTTTCAGATCCTCTGATGATAATAAAGTAGAAGAAAATACAATCTATAAATGCTAACTCTTGCTCTATCAGGGAGAGCACAGTTTTGTGCAATTTTCTCATTCCAAGTCCTTGAAATACCAGTAAAGAGACTTGATAATTTTTAAAAAATCCCCAAAACAAAAAACCTTGTATATTCAGGCAAATCTACTTCCAAACTATGAAATTTTTTTCTCCCAATATTCCAGTAGGCATGAAATAGTTTTAAAGAAACCAGGATCTTATTTTTGTGGCATGAGCTTTTTTTAATAGAACAAATCAAGTAAGTAATAGACTGTAGAAAATGTCATGGGAGAAATTTCTGTTTAAGTATTTTAAAAATATATATTTAATTCTGTCTGAATATTTTTCACAGTTTACTTGGAATCATAGGGATTTCAGCAAAATAATGCAGCAAGTTTGAAAGTAAAATAATTCCTTTAGCCTTTTTTTTCCTGTCTGGCACTCTACTTACAGCTAGCAATGGTATGAGAATCCTGTTCTTCAGTTCTTTTCCAAAGATTTGGACAACTATTTCCACCTTGAGACATTTGTAGAAACTAAATAAAAAGCAGAGTAACTGCGACAGAAATATGTGGTACCTTCACTCAGCCAAGTTGCAATTGTAATGTTCATCATCTTTCCACTGGGGAGGGTAGTGAGAAACAGCAAACCCAAGCCAAAAACCAAGGCATGAAGAGGCCATAGGAAAGCTGACCATGAAAGCCTAAGGAAGAGTAATCCCAGAATGATGGTACAGATAATATGGTGCATACAGATTAATATGTCATTCATTTGTTCATTCATTCAGCTTAATATTATAATTAAGAACATAGACAATGGAGCCAGACTGAGGCTTAATACTGACTTTGCTACATATTATTAATGTGTGATGTTTTTCAAATTACTCAACCTCTCTGTGCCTCAGTTTCCATATCTATAAAATAAATAGTACCTAACTCACAGGATTGGTTGATATATTTGCTCTTTGAACAGTGCCTGGCACTTAGTAAATATTATAGAAATGTTTTTAGATTAATTCAATTAGTTTGACAAGTATGCATTAAGCAATTGCTATGATCCAGACATTGAGCCAGGAGCTTGGGATACAATGGGGCATGAGATAGTCATGGCATCTGCCTCCATAACTTTGAGACTATGAAGAAAGATAGACAATCAAACAAGTGATTACATAAAATGTAATGAGTATTTTGACAGGGATGTATAAGGTATTGTGAGAGTACCTCGGGAAGGAACCTCCCTAACCCAGGTCAAAGGGAAGTTGGGCTGTTCTAGGAAGGAGTTTTGTAGGCACCAGAAGAGCCAATATAGTATAGCAGTTAAGTAGCCCTGGGAAGCCCAGCTCTCTGGGTTTGTATTATGGTTTCATCACTTACTGGTCATGTGACCTTGAGCAACTTCCTTAACCTCTGTGCACCTCAGATTTCTTTATCTATAAAATGGGAGACATAATTGTATCTGCCTGTTGGGGTGTGGTGAGGACTAAATGAGTTTACACATCTAAAACACTTAGAACAGTACCTGGAGTATGGTAAGTTTCATCTAAGTATCTTAGTAACGAGTATTACTTGAATATTAAATATTATTATTACGTGTTGAAAATAGGATAATAACATGATAATACTGTTGTGGTTGATCTTGCCTAGCTCTCTTCTTTAGCTTTAACTCTCCTTTTACAAGACAGGTACATATTTTAGAGCATTATATTTTTCATAACTAAAAATTCCTCCCTCTTCCCTCCCTTTTAAGTCTAGTTTTTAGTATAGGTTTAAAGGGGGACCTCTTTGCAAATATCAAAGCATATTCTAGAAACTGGAGTCATTGCAGGCATAGATAATAACAGCATGCTTTGTAATGTATTTCAGCTTTCGTCTTCTGGAAAGAGCACTGAACTTGCAGTCAGATGGCTTAAGTTTTATGCCTAGCTTTGCTACTTTCTAGGTTGTCTTGAGCAAGTCACTTGACTTGTCTAATTTCCAATTATCTCATCTGTAAAGTGGAAGAATAATTCCTTACTTACTGAATTGTTGTGAGGGCAAATGAGATAATATACGGAGGAAGGAGGACTTTGTAACCTGTAAGGATCCATTCAATTAGAGATACAGCCACATACATTTACCTCTTACAATATCTGATCCGGTTTTCTATATAGCTGGCCACTCCCGTGGGCCATTCATGTTGCCCAATAAATCCTTAACTATCTGCCCCAAAGCTTTATTAATACTTACCTAAATTCCGAATCAGTCTAGGGAGCCTATCTTAGGAATTAAATTTCTGAGAGGGGTAGGTTTGTGGGTATAGGAAAGAAACCGATTTGTCACCCCATTCTCATTTTCCTCTCTCTCCTTTACTTCCTGAAAAACCCTGATGCACCCATTTAACAAAAGGAGAAGAGTTATGAGTTTTCTTCCTTGTCCCTTACCTGGATTTCTGTAGTGCTTTATGTACATCCACATCACACAGAAAGTCACAATTTATTGTGGTTATGTGTTGATATATCTATTACTACTACTGAACCTCTTTTTATTCCCCATATTTTTTCATGGTGATTCTCAGTAAATGTTTTTTGGATTGAATTAACCTGAATAGACTATAATGTAATTGAAGCTATTCAGAGCTCAGAGCATATTTCGCATGCTCAGATCAAGTGATTTATTCAAGGAGAGTTTCAGAGGGGTTAAAAATAGAGATCTGGATCCAGGCAATTTCGTTCAGAGAATTTTAAGGGGGTAAAATAGCTCTGGCTGCAGGCTAGGGTCTTTGTTATGGGAAAAATGCAACATATGAAGAATTGCAAAATACCACCAGGGAAACATCTGGGCATTACTGAACCTTTGGCAGAGATGTACTTCTGTCTGGAATACACTTCCTTCCCTTCCCTCCTGTCTCAAATCTTATGGCTTAACTCAGTAGTACATAATAAATAAGCAAAATTTATAGAAATGTTTTCCTAAAGCCTGATCCCTTGAAATTATGACCTGGTAATTCCTTCCCCCACCAGTAATTCTGAAGTCAACATGGCATATAAATATGTCCACTGCATATCCTGGCTTTTTCACCACAGTTTTGATTAAAATATTATCTCTCAATGTCAGACATAGTTCCATTTTTGGTTCATATTTATGGAGATCCTATAATAAAGAATTTATGTGAGAAAACTATCGTCACATTATTTGTAAGATATTGTGGCTTTATTTAGTTAAGTTTTAAATTACAGGGTAGGGAAAGTATTTTCATTTGAACAGATTCAAAAACTTCACCAGTAATCAAAAATGCAAAGATAAGATACCATTTTTTAAAAACTCCTCCAAATAAAATCTATTTTAAAATTTTAGTATTTAGTGTTGGTAAAGGTTGGAAAATCAGTAAATTCTCTGGCAGGAATGTAAATTAAGTGAATCTTTAGAGCAATTTTACAATATCTGTTGAGAGTATTAAAAATTTACACATTCTAGGCCGGGCGCCGTGGCTCACGCCTGTAATCCTAGCTCTCTGGGAGGCCGAGGCGGGCGAATTGTTTGAGCTCAGGAGTTCGAGACCAGCCTGAGCAAGAGTGAGACCCCTGTCTCTACTAAAAATAGAAAGAAATTATCTGGACAACTAAAAATATATATATAGAAAAGATTAGCTGGGCATGGTGGCGCATGCCTGTAGTCCCAGCTACTCATGAGGCTGAGGCAGGAGAATGGCTGGAGCCCAGGAGTTTGAGGTTGCTGTGAGCTAGACTGATGCCATGGCACTCTAGCCAGGGCAACAGAGCCAGACTCTGTCTCAAAAAAAAAAAAAAAAA